>PVJO010010347.1:0-64952 GCA_004026905.1 Hystrix cristata
AAGCTGGAGGTATCACGCTATCTGATTTTAAGACATAGTACAGAGCCATAGTAACGAAACCTGCATGGAATCAGTAATACAAAAAAAGACATAGAGACCAATGGAACAGAAATGATACTGCAGCAACAAGCCATATGCTGTATCTATCGCCAATGGGTTCTTGACGAAGGGGCCACAAACATATGCTGAAACAAGGGCAGCATAATTGACAAATGGTGCTGGGGAAACTGGGTATTCACACTTTTTAACACATGCGCCGTGTACAACAATCTACTCACAATGACAAAAGACCTAAATATGAGACCTACAATTCTGAAGCTGATAGAAGAAAACATAGGGAAACACTTCCAGACATTGATAAAGATGACAGTTTTCTAGACAGACCCCAAAACTACAGAAAACATAAAAAAATTGATAACTGAGATTTCATGAAATGCAGACATTTCCGTACAGCAGCAGCAACAGTCTGCAGAGTGATGTGCCAATATACAGTATAACAGAAGATATTTGTCGCTTGTTCACATGGCAGAGGGTTAATATCCAGATTATATGGAGACATAAAACAAAAACTTAACAATAAAAACAAAAAAAATCAAAATTTCAGTGCACAAATAATCTAAATAGAGATTCTGAACGGTAGAAATACATATGGCCAACAAATATATGAGAAAATGCTCAACATCTTCAGCTCTAAGGAAATGTCAGCGAAACACAATCAGATACCATCTCACTCCATTAGAATGTCTATTAACAGCACCAAAAATAATGAAGGGTGGTGAATGAGTATATAAACAATTGCTTATACATTGCTGGTGGCAATTCAATTAGCACATACCTTTCTTTAATAACTGTGTGTAAATGGTCTTAATTCTCCAAATAAAAGGCAAAGACTGGCAGATTGCATTCAAAATAAGACTTGGGGGTTGGGGATTTAGCTCAGTGGTAGAGCACTTGCCTAGCAAGCACAAGTCCCTAAATTTGATCCCCAGCATCCCCCCATCCCCTCAAAGATTCAATTCTTTGGTGTTCACAAGAAACACACCTCAGTAGAAAAAACATGAAGCGAAAGGAAGTGATAGGATAGAAAACAATATCCCATGCAAATGGAACCTGAAAGCAAGCAGGCGCGGCTATACTCATATCTGACAAAACCAAATTCAAGACAAAAGATGAGATTAACATGAGATTAAAGATTCGCCAGATGAGATTAAGAACACCACTGTATGTTGATAAAGGGAAAAGTCCACCAAGAAGATATAACAATTATATATACACCAAGCATCAGTGCACCCAATTTCGTGAAACAAACACTACTAAACATAAAGAGACACAGAAGTCCCGACACAAGGAGAGTGGATGACTTCAGCACTCCAGTTTCACCAATAGATAGGTCATCTAGACACAAAACAAAGAAATGTCAGACTTCAACCACAGCATAGAACAAATGGGATTAACAGAAGTCTACAGAACATTCCATCCAGCAAACTATGTAATACAAATTCTTCTCAGAATACACATTCTTCTGAACAGTCTCCAAAGTAGATCATATTTTAAGCCGTAAAACAAGCCATAACATACAGAAAGTTATTAATTTAATTTTACTTATTAGTACATGTTCTCAATACATAATGATTACATCCTGATATTTTTACAAAGCCATTCCAAGAAGACTACAGAAAATGCTGCTTTTTGAAACACTTAGAAAAATTATGCTACTTGGGAACAGTTAATAAAATCATTTTTATTTTAAAAAGTAGGGATATGAAAAACACAAAATTTGGTATTATGTCTACCTTGAGAGGTGAAGGCATAATATATAAGCTAGACTAGATGCACAAGTGTTCATTACATTATGATTTATAAATTTACACATGTCATATTTTGTTCTTTTTTTTTTTTTTGGTGGTGCCGAGGATCGAACTCAGGCCCTTGTGCTTACAAGGCAGGCATTCTAATCACTGAGCTAAATCCCCAGCCCCTCATATTTTGTTCTTTGGATGTAGCCTGTATACAAGACATAATAAGGCAAAGAAAAAAGGTCTGGAAGAAAAAAATCAGAATGTTAACAGGTAATCACTGGGTTGTAGAATTTGCATCTGTTTTTTCTTTATAGTTGCACATTTCCTGAAGCACACATGCAGTACCTTATATTTACAAAAAGTAAACTTCTTGCATCTCATCAGATAATAAGATAATCTTATACTGGAATGAAACTAGAAATCAACACCAAGACAAACCACAGAAACTATAGGAACACATGGGTATTGATGAATTCACTTTTTAACGTAGAATCACACAGTTTTGGTTCTTTGCCTTTTAAAATTTTGCCTGCTAGTGGTGGAGATAAAAGTAGTGGAGGGGAAGCTGTAAATATCTAACCCTCTTTTAAGAACATATGTTTTTCCGAAAAGCATGTGAAATTATTTTGGAAAAATGTATTGGGAAATAATATAAAATGTTTTGAATTTAAACTAAAACTGAAAGGCAATAAAAACACATATTATAAAAATCCTTGACTTTATTTATTTATTTATTTTTTGTTACCTACTCTTTCCTTTAATTACAGGGTAACACAATGAACTCCCACACAGAGGTGGAAATGGAGGAGTGCAAAAGGAATCAAGGAAGCCGGGCATGGTGGTGCACTCCTGTAATCCCTTGGGAGGCTGAGGCAGAAGGATAGCTGCAAGTTCGAGGCCAGCCTGGACTACATAGTGAGTTCAAGGCCAGCCTGCTGCATAGCCAGACCCTGTCTGACAAAAAAAAAAAAAAAAAAGACTAAAAGGAATCAAGGAAACAGAACCAGTATTTCACAAGAGCAGCACACCACAGAAGCAGCAGCAACTAATGCTTTGCAGAGTCTCGAGGGTAAAACTCACTCAGGGTGCTCTGAGGGATTCTCTTCAGCATTTCTTTGGGGAAGATTCGGAGCAGCTGCCACCCAATGTCGAAAATCTCATAGACAGTGCGATTTTTGTTAAGGACCTTGACTAATAAAGTTCCTCTCAAACTTCTGTAGAAATTCTAAGTCAAGAAGATCATCCGCGGAAAGGGCTTCTTCTCCCACCACAGCTTTCGTGGCTTGCACATCTTTACCAACAGCACAGCACGCATACAGGTGATTAGACACGTACGCATGGTCCTTCCTCGTCATGCCTTCTCCAGTCACTGGCTTCATTAACCGTGACAGCGAGGCCAGCACGTTAATAGGGGGGTAAATCTGTTTGCTGTGCAGCTGTCTGTTCACATGGATCTGGCCCTGCATGATGTACCCGGTCAGGTCAGGGATGGGGTGAGTGATATCGTCATTGGGCACGGTGAGAACAGGGATTTGAGCAATAGAGCCATTGTGACCTTCCACTCGATCTGCACATTCATGTATCGAGGCTAAATCCGTGTACATGTAGCCTGGGAAACCCTGTCAACCAGGGACCTCTTCCCTGGCTGCTGAAACCTCTTGAAGTGCTTCAGCATAAGAACTCATGTCTGTCAGGATGACCAGCACGTGCTTCTCACACTGGTAGGCCAGAAACTCAGCCGTGGTTAGAGCTAGGCGAGGAGTGATGATCCAGTCAATAGTTGGGTCATTAGCCAAGCTCAAAAAGAGGCAGACATTGTCCACTGAGCCATTTTCTTTGAAGTCAGATTTGAAGAACTGGGCAGTTTCCATGTTTACACCCATAGCAGCAAATACAATCGCAAAATTTTCCTCACTGTAATCCACTACATCTTTGGATTTCTTCACCAAACCAGCCTGGCAACAGATTTGAGCTGCAATGTCATTGTGTGGTAACCCTGCAGCAGAGAAGATGGGGATTTTCTGTCCCCGGGCGATACTGTTCATGCCATCTATGGCAGAGATGCCCGTCTGGATCATCTCCTCCGGGTAGATTCGACACTGAGGATCGATGGGCTGACCCATGATGTCCAGGAAGTCTTCGGCCAGCATGGAGGGACCTCTGTCGATGGGCTTCCCTGACCCACTGAACATCCAACCAAGCATATCCTCAGACACTGGAGTTCGGAGAATATCCCCAGTAAATTCACAGGACGTTTTCTTGGCACTTATACCTGAAGTCCCTTCAAATACCTGAAGCACGGCTTTGGAGCCACTAACTTCTGGAACTTGCCCACTACTCTTTGTGCCATCTGGTAATGTCAAGTGGACAATCTCAGAGTACCTGGGAAACTTCACATGATCTAAGATCACTAGTGGCCCGTTGACTTGGGATACTGCCTTATACGTGAGCTGAGGCTGGGAGAGGTAGTTCCTGCTGACTGCCAGCACCTGCTCCCGAGCTCCAGCCACCAGCCCACTGTTGGGCCCATTCACCATTCCCCACATCGCCCGCAGCGCCATCTTGTCTCCTCCATCCCGACTGGCAAAAAATCCTTGACTTTATATTTACTATATTTATATATTTCCCTTTTCTGCTTAATATATGTTTACATTTTAATGGCAATTTGTGTGCTTTCTGCTAAAAGTGATCCTACATTTTGTCTTTATGCCCATGCTGAAGCATCATCAGTTACCAGAACAGGAAAACCAGGGTGGAATATTTAATGTGCAGAACTTCCGATTGTTGCACTCTGAACTTCAGATTTCCTAGTTGACTGATGGCACGTCCCTATCCTGGCCCTTTCTTACCTTGCAAAACAACAAACAAACAAAAGACATATATACATATGGATGTTGTTCTGGTTACTTTTCTCGAGTCAATAGTTGGCAAGAGAGCAGATTTAATACAGGACAATTACAAGCTACAACATCCATACACACAAGCCAAATGCAGGAAGAGTATAGAATGTCTATCTATGCACTGGAGACCAGAAAGACCCAATCAAGGGCTGGGAGCCCACAGCACTGTCCATGTCTGCAGTAAAAGGCTAAAGAAATCTATACTGGAACCAGAATACGATGCTTGCAGCGGAGATGAAGACCAGCGCTCTCCCAGAGTGAACAGCAGCCATCCTTGATGACAGCAAGGCCCTGAGCTCCTTCTGCAATGAGAACAACTGAGTTCCCTTTGGGAGAACCAGCCACAACAGAGCTTCTCCTGGGAAACAGCTGCCTCCTGTTTTCTACTTCTCTTTTATGTTGTGCCAGCAATAATCCTCAGGTGGCTCTTCTACACCCAGAACCCCACCAGCTCAGTCCAGCTGGGCGTTCCTGCTCAAGCTGACCACAATAAGTCCACCACAGATGTAGGTTAGATGATGATATAGACATAAAGGGATGGAGAGAGAGAAAGAGATACACAGTAAATATAGATATGACGGAATAAACGCCAATTTGGGTCGTGTGACAGATTGTCAGTTTATACAGCATGGCAGCCCCAGTTGGTATGGGATAATTAGTGGCCTCTGCTTCTATCATGAACACCTGTTCCCTGACGCAACCAAACCCTGAAGACTTTCTCTCCACCTCCAAGAACAATGTGATGCCCGAACTGATCATCCATCTGAGCGGAACAGGGTGTTCTGAACAAGTACCGTTTCAGTCTGGTGCCTTAGTACATTCTTTCACAATGTTGAAAAGTCCCGGTGGAAGATCGAGCCCACCCTAAGTTCCAGTCTCTCTGTATAGTTTTGGAGGACGGTATTGGCTAAGTGCATGACAGAAGTAAGCCTGTAAGTAAGAGGGTCCTGAGAGCAGGCAAACCCAAAGCAAGAAAGACACCAGCATTGAGGGCCTCTGGCCAAGTACAGGTGCCTCAGAGAACCTCTGACTTGGCTGCACCATTCATCAAGACATCTTTCCTTTCATAATCCAGAACAAGAGAAACCTTCTTTCTCTTCGGGCTTCCCACACTTCGACTGAGGAATTAAATCCAGCACCAGCACTAAAATCTGCAGTGAAAAGGCAGTCGTATGTGGACCACATCAGTCCACAATGTGGTAGAGGATCGTGGGTCTACTTCTCAGAGTCAGGAGGAACCAGGTTTCCTTGGTTTTCCTTTCATGAGCAGTTCGTTCACCCAAGGCTCCTCTTTATTTTGAGATAGTAGCAACTGAAAATGAGCTTTTCACCCTACTGCAGTGGTATATGTGCATTTTCACAATGCAGAACCCGCATTGGGATAATAAGTATACCACAAATATAGCACTCAAAAAGTACTATGGCCAGATACAGTACACGAATGCACAGGAGAAATAGCAATATAAGTAGAAATTCACAAAAGAAGAATACACTGTGTTATGTTGTAAAGGATCTTTTTTGTGAAATACTCTCATTTTTCCATGTAAGTACACTTTTTATCAGTCCAAACTCTAACTCAGTATTCAATTTCCCCAGTGGTCCAAAATTGTCTTCATAGCTGGCTGTGCAAACCACAAACCAATACATTCCCTCACTGCATACAGTGGTACTACCCTTTCACCCTCTGTAATCTAGCAAGGTCCTCTTTGATCCCTGACCCTGTCCTGCAACAGAAAGACCTACAACTGTGAACTATCTCGCGCTCACTTGTGATGTTTTTCTGTATTCTTCTAAATGTTCTCTACTTCCTCTTAACTGGAAGTCTAAGGGCATATTGGCCTCAAATTAAATAACATTGGCTTGTGGGGGTGAAGTGCATTTTGTATTAGAAGTATGTAACATGAGGATTCTCCTTTACTGGGATAATAAGATGGACCACAGGACTATAACAGTGATAGTCTGGATCCTTGTGTGGGAATGATCTTTGTGGATCTTTCTTCATGTTTTGAGTCCAGTTTTTTGTCAACCGTATATTGCACTGTTTAATAACAATCAGAGCATTCAAGATGCTGAGGCATCAGGAGAACCCCAAATTCAAGGCCAGTATCAACGACTTAGTGAGTTAAATGCTAGCCTGACCTATACAGCAAAACCATGTCTTAAAAAAAAAAATCTAAAAATATTATTAGAAAGTCAGGTCTTAGCCAGGCATGGCAGCACATGCTTATAAGCCCAGCTCTTGGGAGACAAAGGCAGGAGGACTGTTGGGAGTTAGGGTAGAACTCACTGTGTAGTGAATTCAAGCCTGGTCTGAACTACACAGCAAGACTCTATCTCAAGAAAGAAAAAAAAAAAAAAGCCAGACCTTGATTTCTTGATCTATTTCATAAGTGATTGCATACTAATTATTTCCTTCTAAACACATGAGCCAAAATAAACTTCTGCTCCTTTAAGTTGTGTGTGTGTTGGGGCTGGGGATTTAGCTCAGTGATTAGAGTGCTTGCCTTGCAAGCACAAGGGCCTGAGTTCGATCCCCGGCACCACAAAAGAAAAAAAAAAAAAAAGAAAAAGAAAATCAAATTGGTTTTCTGTCCTTAAGTTGTGTGTGTGTTGGTATTTTGTCTCAGCAACAAGGGACATGTGATTTAGGTTTGTGTGGTGTTTCTGTAACATGGAGATTGTGAGAAAAGGGGCTGGAGAGGATCTCAGATGTGAAGTGCTTTCCACATCCCACCATATCAAGGTGTGTGCACACAACCTGCTTCATCATGGCTTGATTGCTATGCAGAATTACTCTTTTCCTTGGTTTATTTTTGGGAGAGGGTGGGGTGCGTGCTGGGGATCAAACTCAGGGCCTTGCGCTTGCTAGGCAAGCTCTCTACCGCTGAGCTAAATCTCCAACTCCTCTTTTCCTTAAATCACTTTTTTCAGTACTGAGGGTTGAAACTGGAGCCTTTGCACTGAGCTACATGCCCAACCCTTTTTATGTTTTATTTGGAGACAGAATCTTGCTAAACTGCAAAGTTGCTCAAGCTGGGTTAGAATTAAAATCCTCCTGCCTCCACCTCCCAAAGGGCTGAGATTACAGATGTGTGCCTCCATGCACGACTATAAAGTCACTTTTTTCCACATTTCCATAGTTTTTCTTTGATTAAATCAAGAAGTGCAATAACTTTGCAGGTTTTTTTTCTTTTAACTGTTTTGTATTTTTCAAATTTTTGTAAGTGCCACAGGATTTTCAGGGGTCACAAGTGGGAGAGGGTAATGAAAGTCAAGGGTCTTTTTTAGAAGGGTGTGTTGTTTTTTCGTTTTTTGAGGAGAGTAGATGTGTGTCTTGTTAGTCTTTTCCATTTTTTATTGCAGTAAAAATACCCAAATAAAACTCACCCTTGTAACCATTTTTCATTAATATATGTTTGTAGTACACAGTGTTTACATTCCTTGTGCCGAGTTGGTACAGACACGTAATACATCTCAATTACTCTTTTCATCCTCTTTTTCTTCTCTTTCCCTTCCTACCTTCCCCCTTCCCTCTACCTCTTGATCCCTTTCCCATTCAAGAAAGCTCTATCTCTCTACTTCCTATTGTCTATCTTTTATGTTACTCTTTATTTATAATTTGGCTTCTCATAAGAGAACTATACAATATTTAAGCTTGTGTGTCTGATTTATTTCACTTAACATTATGGGCTCAAGGGTGCATCCATTTTCCTACAAATGACTCAAGTTTATGTTTATGGCAGAGTCGTACTCCATGGTGTGTAAATACCACATTTTCTTTATCTATTCATCTACTGATAGACATATAGACTGCTTCCACGATTTAGCTATTATGAGTTATGCTGCTATAAACATGGGTACGCATGTATCACTGTTTTATGATGTCTTTAACTCTTATAGGAAGGTACCTAGAAGGAGAATAGCTAGATCAAATGAAATTTCTATTTTTAGTGTTTTGAGGAATCTCCGTAATGGTTGTATTCATTTACATTCCCACCAACGACTGTACAGTTCAGCAGTTTAAGTGTATCCACACTGTCGTACAAACCAACGTCTACAACTTTTTATCTTGCAAAGTAAATTCTATGTCCATTAAATAAGTCTTCATTTCTACTTTCTCCAGCCCCTGGAAACCATCCTTTTACTTTTTCTATGAATTTGACTACCTCAGATACTTTTTTGTGTTAGTCAGTTTTCCAGAACTGTGAAGAAGCCTTGAGAAAAACAACTTAAAAGGAAGAAAGAATTATTTTGGCTTATAGTTGCAGAGGTCACAGTTCATGGTCTCTTGGCTGTGTTTTCTCTGGGCCTGTTGTAAAGCAAAGCATTATGGCAGATGAAAACTTCTCACTTCAAAGCAGCTAGGGGGAGGTGACAAAATATCCCCTGCAAGGCAGCGCCCCACTAACCTACTTCTTCCAAAGAGGCCCGGTTTCCTAAAAGTTGCATCACTCCCAAGTCACACGAAAAGCTGGTAACCAAGTTTTTAGCACATGGCCTTCAGGAGACAATTCAGATCCAAACCATACACTCATGTAAGTAAAATCATAGTTTGTCTTTTTGTGATTGGCAATTTATTTCTCTTAGCATAATGTTGCAGTAGACAGTAGGACATCATTTGTTTTTAAAGTTGAGTTAAGTTATCCTGTATGAATATACCATATATGTTTGTTCATTTGTAAATAGCACTACAAAATGGAACTTTAAAAACCAGGTTTTTTCTTTTAGAGACAAGTAGCCTCCTCGGGCCAACAGCATAAGCAGCTTTCCCCACCTCTCCTCAGCCCAGATGAATAGAGAGAAGATGGAGATGCCTGTCTTAGGAGGCGCAAGCCCAATTTCCTTTCCACAAGGAAGGAATCAATGAGGTGTAGATTGTTGGAAGCGATAAAGCAAGTATGATGGTTGCATTACCTCTCTGTCCTCTCCATCTCCTCTGTGCCTTCTATAAAGACCCTTTCCCCCCGTGAATAATGAAAGGCCCCTTCATCTCCTCAGAACCAGCATTGAGTAAATCCTTTTAACCAAAATATACTGCCTCTTATGATTTGATCAGTGATGAGCAAACAAACCTACGTGGCTGGTAACACAGTCATCTGTCAATGTAGAACAGGTAGCACAGTGGGGCTGGGGAAATCACTCCCCTCCACTCATTTCAGTTTGGGCAACACCCCAGGGCCAATCCTCCTTCCATCCTTCTAAGAGAAGTAGAACCTTGTCTCAAAAAAACAATCAATCAATAAAGAAATAAATCAATAACGAAGACCCAGGAATTCTCTGAAACTCTGGGCAAGAGCACATGCATGTTAGATCTCTTGGCCTGACCTTCCGTAACATTTTCCCCACTTGGACCTTATTAAAGGTTCATAAATGTGCACTGTATCTCCTACATATCATTAAATCAAAGTGAATTCTGGGTCAACCATGCATGTTGAAATCCCCTAAGATGATTCAGCACCCTGTCAGTCCTTCTTGTCACTCTTATCCCAGAGACCCAGGGAGAGGCACCTGGGCTGGGGCACAAATCCTCTAAATTCCAAAAGCCTGATTTATCTGTGTGCCATGTGCTTTTTACCCTCCTGCCATCCCAGCACATTTCCGTTCATGCCAGTTTTCGTCAACACAGACCTGCCCTGAGTACATCTTCTTGTAATCTTCAATAAATGTGGCTGCTTTTCATTTGCCGTTGGATGTGCACTTTGTAATTCTTTCTTGGTCATACACAAAAGCCTGGAATCTGTCTGCTGACTCCATCCCACAACATCAAACAAGCCCCTCCAGCGAGTGTGAAGAATGCTGTTGCGAACATGAATGTGCAAAGGTCTCTTGGAGACCCTGATTCCAGTTTTGTTTTGTTTTTTAGCTATATATCTGGAAGCAGAATTGCTGGATTGCACAGTAACTCAATTATCTTAGGAGCCACCACATCGTTTTCTGGATCTGGTGTGTCTCTATTTCTCAATCCTCACTGACACTTGTTTCCTGTCTTCTTAATAGTAGCCACTCTAATGGGTATCTGTGACAAAAGGAAACTCTCACTGGCCTTGCCTCTGTTACTGTTCTTTTTGGTGAGACCATATATAATTAATTCTAACTTAATTTGGGTTGGAATACTTGAGTTAGGGGCATCATTATTAATGTTGTCACAGTTGTTACTGAGGTTTCCAGCATCAGATAACAAGGCTCTAACATCAGATAACACTGCCCCACAGTGTCTGACCCAACCTGTCTCTCCCTTTTCTTTTCAATTTTTATTTTTTATTAGCTTATATTTATAGTACATGATGATCACGTTCCACATGGGGAGTTTGTATGTGTACATAACACATCTCAGTTCCTTTTTCATCCCTTTTCCCTCCCTTCCCTCCCCTCCCCACTCCACCTTCCCATTTGCAAAAGATCTAATCTCCTATCTCACTTCAAATTTAGAAGGAAAATTTAGGGAAGATATTTAAATTTGATATACAGAAAGAAAAGTATACTTACAGATTTTTTTTCTAGTGAGTTAAGAAAAATTTTACTTAATGAAATTATCAGAAACTAATTTATTTTGCTAGTCTTTTATACAGAAATTAATATGTTTGATTTACTTGGTTTTAAACCATAAACAGGAACTAGTAAGTAATTTAAAATGGAAACAATAATCTTCATTTTCTCCTAATGAACTGAAAAGGGAAAGACAGGACAGAAAGGGATAAGAACAAAAGAAGGAAAAAGAAAGAAAACATGGAAGAAAATGACAGGATATATTAAATATGGAATGGAGGAAAGTGTTTCAATATATACCGAAGAAGGTAATAAGATGATGACAGAGTCCTAAACATGGTAAGAAGACTTACAGATAAAACAAAAGTGAAAAATGAGAAGAAATCAATACTTCTTGACATAAAAATATGTTAAATTCATTCCTCTTTGAAAAAAAAAGACTCATCTAAAGGTAGGATAAAAGAAATTAAAAATAGGCAAAAAAGGAGACAAGCAGGGGTTGGGGATTTAGCTCAAGTGGTAGAGCGCCTACCTAGCAAGCGCGAGGCCCTGAGTTCAATCCCCAGGCCAAAAAAAAAAAAAAAAAAGGAGACAAGAAAATAGGGATTTTAAAATTGTACTTTAAAAAAACCCAGCAGCTTCAGGACACAAAAGTTACTCAAGCCTTTTTTTCCTTCCAGAAAACTCACTAAGAAAAGTCCTAAATTTCCTAAAGACACAGTAAGCCTGTAAATTGGACCCCAGACCTGCTCTTTTCACCTGTAAATTGTGTTTCCTCCATTTTCAAGGAAGCAGCAACATTAGTGTGCAGCAAATGTCAACCTCCAACACATGTAACTGACTTGCACTCTGACATAGCCTGACAGATGATGGCTAGCCTGCCAGATGGTAGGCGTACACATCCTAGATCTCCCATCCTGAAGACACTTCTGAGGCCCCACATGTATGCCCAGATCTGGGTCATGAGGCACCTCTCTACCTCCTGAGGGCTTGCACTAATTTCTGCCTAATGAAACCCTTCTCATGCCTCTTAATGACTAGTCCTGAAAATTCTTTTTCTGCAACAGGAGTCAGCAAATCTCTGAAGATTATATGTCTCAGGTGGGTTAAGTTCCTCATCTCAGCTTTAGGAGGCTCCTCAGAACGTCTGATGACGCTCTCTCAATTCTTTGCAAGATTCTCAAAGAAGAGTTGCACAAGTCACTATTTCCTCCCATCACAGCCCACTGTTCTATGGTTTCTGTACCACTTGTCCACCAAACCTACTCTATCTGTAACTTCCTAACTGCACCCCCAAATGCAATGCAGTGTATTCCTCATTCCCCTCCTACCTCTCTGATCACCACCCATTCGTCTTCTGAAAAGACATTCATCCGCTGTCCCTTCTGGTGTCTCTGTCATCTGTGACTCATCCTCCCTCTTCTCACTCAACTCATTCACATTCTCTTTAGAACTCATAAACTCAGCAATCAGTATGTTTTGAGTCTGTGTCCAAAGCTGATGATCCAACTATCCTGCCTTGAGCCTTGATATCTTCCTGAACTTCAGGACCTATTTGCCAATTAGAAATGTTTTCCTGAGTTTTCCACGGACCCCTGCAACTCTTGATGTATGAAATGCGGCTCATCAACAGGCTGGGCATCAACAATCACTTCCAAGTCGGTGGGACTAGAAGCCAGGCAGTCAGTCAGCCAGAGTGATTCAGTGACTGTGAGGGATGGGAAGGGCAAAGTGAGGAAGACTGATGGCAATTTTCAGAGGGAGTAAAGAAGGAAGAGGATGCTCGGATGAACTACTAGTGTTTGGTGTCAGGAGGAGAAGCTGGTGGCTAAAAGAGGAGAAAAGGGATACCTGGAGGTTATGGAGGATGCTGTATGCTCAATAGAACACACATAGGAGATCGATCAGAGATGCCAGTGATGAGAAACAGGTAAATTCCACAGCCCCTAGGGAATCATCACTGCCGAAGGAACTGGCAGTTCGCGAGTATTCTTGTTCCCTAAATTTCCTTGGTATTTATTGCAGAAATCTTGATCTTTGCAGCAATAGGTAGATATCTTCAGAGTCCCAAAATACATGTTATGGGACAAACATGCATCTGAGCAGTCCAGTTCAGTGTGATAGTAGAACCAACCACCTAGAAGAGAAAAATGTTCATACTCAGTGCCAGAATCAGAACTTGGAACTCGCAGTGAGACCTTCCTCCCTTCTCTGTGTCCCAGACCAGGAACATAGCTGCCGCCCAGCACATCTACCCCAGCAATTATACTGGCCCTACAGTGTTACCTGGGTCCTCAAAAGCGAAGAAATTCCTGGTTCTGCATCCAAAGCCGGAGTTCCCCGTGCAGTTGCCCTTGCCTTTCAAACAATGACCACTCTTAAAAGACTTGCAGACCATGCACACCGTGGCTTGAGCTGGCAAAAACAGACATGAGAGATAAGCCCAGGGTTGATGAGACTGGCACCAAGGTAAGCTGGGAGCCATGAGGAGGTGAGAGACACAGCATAACCCTACGGACACCTCAACATGATCTCAGAGGCAGGAAATGTTCCACCCGATTGCAACCACGGATTGCTTTAGAACCTGGGGATTTGGCACTAGCATTTTGGCTGCATTGAAAATAAAAAGAAAGAGGCTTTCCCTTTATAAAACACTTAGGGGGCGAACCCCTAAGCCAGTGGTGGCAAACCTGTGGCGTATGCGCTGTATGTATTGTTGAAAGTTTTAAAAGATTCACCATTACTGCCCTAAACTATGGTGTCATTGTGAAATGAACAAGAAGACCATTCACATACAACCACATGGTGGCAAAATACACATTTAAAAGTGGATGGAGAGTAACTATTGATCTGGCACAATGGTGGAGATGTAATCTCATGAAATTTCTTACTGTAGCTTGTCCTCAAAAAGGCAGTTGATATTTAAACCTACCTAATTAAACAGTATATTTGCAATGAACACTGCTTTAAAATAAGCCCTTTAGCGACTTCTTCCTGCCACATGATTCTGGAGGAAGTTTCTACACAGAAAATTTTCAGCAACCTTTAGTTCTCACTTCAGAGCAATCAGGCAGACTCAAAGCCCTAAACCGATACAGCACCCCAAAACCAATCTTTTCCAGTGAGTGACTGACCCCACCCTGAGGCCTTGGGAAGAAACCGGAACACTGCTAGGAGTCCGGGGGGACTCAGCTCAGAGCCCCACATTCCCCGAGAGTTAGATCGTCCCTGAAGCCTGACCTTGACCTCCACCTCCCCACACACTGACGGCCCAGGCCGATCACATCATCATCCCAGCTCTGGTTCTCGTTCACCAGCTGCCTCCATCCCCGTCTTACTCACCCCTACATCAGCCCAGCCAAGCCTCACTCACACCTTGAAAGAAGTCAAGAGGGAAAGCCCCCAGCAGGAGGGGCAGGAGCAGGAACTTGTCCATCGCAGTCTGGGTGGCAGAAGATGCAACAGGGCAGCAGGAAGTGGGCAGCAGGAGCCAGGAAGGACCAGGACAGGCTGCTCTCGTGTATGGGCGAGAGCAGGCTGGAGAATCTGCTCTGAGCTGTGGCCAGGCCTGGGTGGCAGCTTCCTTTTACACCCTTATCAGCAGGTGTCTCACCACCGCCAGGCTCGGGACAGCTTCCCACACAGCTGGCCCCTTGGAGCTTCTGGGGACAAAGGGCGCCCAGGAGCCCTTCCCGTTCCCGTGCAGGTGAAGTCCAGGTTGTTCACTTCCCCTTTCCACCCTCTCTGAGGTCGTGCTCATTGCCAGGACCGTGGTCGTCTCATTCCTGATGGTGTGGGCAGCGGTCGGGTGGTTGTCACCGCAGACACTGGCTTGGGGTTTCCCACATTCCACGGTCTGCATCTGCTGCCGCCAGCATTGTCTCCTTTATGTAGTCTTTACCCTGTCACAGCACGTGGTAAACACAGCAAATACCATTCAAACAACAAAGGGGACATGGACTTTACCAATGTCTGGGCTATTTTACAAAGTGTGGAAACAATTACCGTTCCTTTTGACTCTCTTTTCTACTTGCTGAAATCACCGACTCATGCTGACCAAGATGAATTTTTATACACAGAGGCTATCAGCTACATCTCCACACTTGGTCTAAGGTTAGAATTTCCTCAAACGCTTCCTCACAGGCCTGGCCTAGAATGTGTCTCACACAAGGCACTTGGATACTACACCATATTAGCTAATTTTAAAATCACTGTGTTCTACTGATTCTCTAAAGTGCCTTCAGCCCTCTCATCATGCTTCATCAAACTAATGAAGCCCCCACATACTCAATGAGCCAAGGGAGAAGGAGCATGCAGTAAGCTCCTGATTGTGCAGGCTCTGTGTGGGACAGCGCATCCCAGGGGAGGGGGCAGTCTTGGGTTCCCTCTCTCCTCTTCCCTGCAGGGAACCCTGGAGGGAAGAGCCTTTAACAGTCAGCCTCACCTGTGAGCAAAGCATTCTGGCTATGCGTGCTCAGTGGACAGAGTAGGTACTTGGGATTTACTGCAGACTAAACAGAGAAGGGTACAGGAAATGAAAGAATGCATAATGGTCCTCAAAGAGAAAGCAGCTACTAAAGAGTGAGGACCAAGATCTACCAAGCACCACATGAGTCTGGTGCATGCCACCCTTTGAGAACATAGATCTTGTGCATAAGAGTGCCCCTCCCCAACTTCCCAAGACACGGACTGTATACAACAGACCCTGGAGGAGTCGTATGGTGGGATCCCGTGGGATTCAAGTGCAGTGCAGTGATCCTGTGGGTCACACAGACTCTCACTCATTCACTGTGCTGTCTTCCCCTTCTTACCCTTCAATATACCCCCCCCACAATGACAGGGGAATTCCAGGGGCTTTTATTGTTCTCAAGTCTATGCCGCATCATCCTATCCATATCAGAAAAGGGGTTGCAGAAGGAGTGTAAGGGAAACAGGATCTAATCAAATTATAGGAGCAACTTTGTTCTGTAACTTTGTTTTACTGAAGATCCTCTGTTCTGTGCAAATTCGAATAATGTAGAAACAATAATAATGTTGGGAAGAGAAATGTTTTGAACTAGGGAAGCTGGAAAAGGACAATTAAAAAAAAACTATTATGCATGAGCCTCTGGGTTAGATCCCCAGGTCCACAATCAATCAATCATCAATTGATAAAACACGGTCAAATCTTCTTGTAGAAATTCATGCTCACATGTGTTAGTCAGATTTCTTTCACTGTAACAAACATTTGAGGTAGTTAACTTAGGAAAAGAAAATATTTACTTTGACTCACAGTTTTGGAGGTTTCTGACCATGCTCAATTGATCACTTTCCTTCATGCATTTGATGAGGAAACACATCCGGGTGGAAGTACGTGGTGAAAACCGCATATCTCATGGCCAAGGAGCAAAAGAGAGAAGGGAAGATACCAGGGTCGCTTTGGAAGATGCACCTGAATGACCTCAACCCCTCCCCACTGGGTCCCATGTCCTAAAGTTTCCACCCCTTCCTGGTGGTACCAAGCTGGAGACCAAACCTTTGATATTCAGGCATTTGGGGGACACTTATCCAATCCAGAGCATCACCAAATATCTTGATAGTGTCCCTAGGGACTGGACAGTAGTGGATCCTTTACTACGAAATCATCTTAGCATGGTGTCTCTGTTCTTTGTGGGTTGTTTATAATAAGTGGGAATTGTCCCACTAGAAGGTATCTGTGACCTCTAATTATGAATCTTTTAGAACCTTCATCAGTTAAGTCTTTACACCCAAATGCCATACTCAGCTAAGAGCAGAGTACCTTGCCCCAGGTTCCTGGCTGCCCTTCCTTAATTCACTCTCTTCTATAAAGCTTCCCAAACACTTTTTCAGCACGTCTCTATATCTGCTTCATAGGTGAATAAGGATAGCTTTCAATGGCAGCATTATGCCAGATGGCACGTGGCCCTAGATGAGATAGTTTGAAAGTTCTATGGCTAATCAGAAGTAAAGGAAGGTTGGAAGGTACATGCAGAATTAGGAGCATGGTGGATTTCATATATTAAATTTATCCTGGGCCCATGCAGGCATCCCTTCACATTCCTAAGTTTAGGGAAAGCTACCATCCTGTTTCATGTCTGTAGTTCAAGTGTACTTATTTAATTATCCCTTTTATTACTCAAAGTGTCCCAGGTGTGGGTACATTACCTGGCCAGTCCACCCAGAGGACTCCTGGCACCGTCTCTCTCCCAGAGCAGGAATCTTCTCCTCTGATTATCCCAGACAGGGGGCGTCCAGAACCTCCACACGCTTCCAGGCCCACACAGCCCATTCGATCTCCCTGTGATGTGTGTTGGCTGGGATCCAGTAGGAGGTATGTCCCGGCCAGAACAGACTCCTAAATCTGTAGGTTTAAAACCTGATTCTAGCACTTACTGGCTGTGAGACCTGGTATTGAGTTTTCAAATCTGTAAACTCTTGGTTTACTTAAAGAAATAGAGAAAATAATAACTCTTAAGTCCTAAGGTTGTCAGAAATGAATGAGATTATTGTCTATAACTTCCTTAGCAAATTTGGAGCACGATTCATTGGTTTTAATTCTTGAGTTATTCTTTGTTCTTTTTTCTCCTTTATTATAAACAACATATCCCACGTGGAGGGGGGCACTGGAGTCTGAACCCAGGGCCTCACATATGCTAAACATGCAGTCTACCCACCAAGCTATACTTCCAGTCATACTTAAAATTGGTTAATAAAATTTAAATTCGTATTTAAAATTGGATCTGGGAAACAGAGAAAGTTTAAATATGGGGACACCCTTCTCTTTTGTGAACTCAGGCTTATCTTAGCAGCTCTTCCCAATGCCACCCCACTCCAGTGCACACACACATTCCCAAAGTCCTTTATACATATATCTGACCTTTACAGAGCTATCTCTTCCCTCCTCCACACAAAAAGCATAGCTTTCTTTGCCTCAGCCTAAATCAAAGCAAGGTCCCGGCTGTCTCCCATACCTGCTCTCTTCTGAGCAGTCACTGTTTCAGCCCAAGGCTAGAGGACACGGTGAAGAGCACTTTGCTTCCAAATGGCTTCCAGTTGGAGAATGCTGTGATACAGCATTGCTGTGGTCTGAATGTGTCCCCAAAGTTCATGTGTTGAAAAATTAGTCCCAATGCAACAGTGCAGGACATGTAAGAGTTGATTAGGTCATGAGGGCTCTGCCTTCATGAACAGATTTCTGTTGGCATCCTGGGAGTGGAGTTGTTACTGGGGCAGGAGGTTTCCTGTAGAGCTGGGTTTGGCTCCCTCTTTCTTTCTCATGTTCTCTCACCCTTCCGCTTTTCTGCCTGGATGACACAGCACAAAGGCCCTCACCAGACACGGGCCCCTTGATCTTGGACATCCTGGCCTCCAGAACCGTGGGCCAAATAAATTTCTATTCTTCATAAATTACCCTGTCTGTGACATTCTATTGCAGCTTCACAAAACAGACTAAGACAGAGTTGATGAGTGAATACCACAAGTACCTTTCACAAATTCTCGAACATTGCCAGGGAGGGGAAGTGGCATTGTCTTCTGCCCACCGGTCACGTACTCCCCAGTGTGTGAGCTGAGCAGGCGTGTGTGCTGGTGGAGGAGTGCCTTCCTCACACAGGCTGAGTCCACTTTATTAGTACCAGCACCTGCTGCTCTTAACTGTTCTGACGCCTGACCATACCTATTCCCATTGTCTCCTCCATCAGCTTCCCCATCTGCCTGGGATCCTCTATTCTGCCCTTGCTCTGTAGCCTGACCCTCTTAAATTGCGTGTGAGCTTGGGCTCTGCCTGAGCTTGGGCTGTGGTGGGGGAATAGGAAGGATGGAGTGAGGCAGGAACGAGCTCAGGACCTCAAGGCTTTGCGTGTCAGGTTCCCTGCAGATATCATCTGGCTCCTCCCAGGTACCCTGTTATTATTACTCTAAGACCACTCCACAGGTTGTCCCATCAGTTTAAGAAAAAAAACAGTTTCATGAAGTGTGAGGGGGGAGGGTTCCTCTAGGGGGAAGGAGAATGCAGTGGAGCCTGTGACAGTCCTGGAGTAGGAGTCAGTCATGAGGGGCCAAATGTATTTACAAGCTCAGATCGCAGACCCATTCTGCAGACAGTGAGTGAGTGTGGGGCCAGGGCCCCAGAATGGTAAGCCGTGGGGCAGCAGCCTGCTTGTGGGCTCCCCTCCCTGAGGAGGAAGACAAGGCTCTGGTGCTGAGCATGGCGCTGCTCTGCCTCCTGGTGCTGAGTGCAGGGCGACCAATGGTCTGTAAGTGATAAGGTAGCCAAGGAGCTGAGCTGGATTGGGTTCGGTCCTGGGCGTGTACTGACCACTGACCACCTGTGGAAGACTCGTGGCCGTGTACTACATTTTCATTAAAAAATTTTAGGTACAACGTGAAAACTATAATATGGTGACCAACTCCTTTTGTTCTCCTATAAAACCAGATATAGAGACATTATGAAAATGTGTTTGACCTTGAGATTTTCTTGGCTTTGACACACTTTCCAGGCATATAATGATGGTTGTCCATTTCAGTACATAGGAATGAACTTGAAAATACAGAAACAAAAATATTACAAAAATATTCATATTGACCAACTTTGGTTAGTAGGTCATAAGTTATCTTAATTTTAATGAGGTTCATATGTGTATGTGTATGCATGTGTGTACAGACTTATTTTTTAGAGTAGTTATGAGTTCACAGCAAAATTGAGTGGAAAGTACAGAGATGTCCAATATGTCTTCTGTCTCCACACAGCATCGCTCCCCATCAACATCCTGTACCACTGAGATCCATTTGTTACAAGTGACGGGTTATCACCAAAGTCCACAGTCTACATTAGGGTTCACTCTTGGTCTTGTACATTCTGAGCTTATCCAAATATATGAAAACATTTACTCGCTACAGTTGTTACCAAACCAGGCCCATTTTGCCTGCCACACAGTCTGCCAATCACTGAAACAGTAAGTTTTGCAAAAGGGAAAGTTACTCACAAGACAGTCAAGCATGGAAGTGAGAGACCTAATCTCAAACCCACCTTCCTGGTCATATGGTTGGGGATATGCATGGGATAAAGAAGAAGGGTGATTTAAGGCATGGGAGAGTGACTGTGTGCGAAGTAGTTAGTAATCTGCATGTATGTAATCACGTTTCATGGTTCTTCTTGGGATGACTGTTGAGAAAAACAGCATTAGTATGACATGCAAGTGAAGTTTGACCTCCCAATACCAAAAGGCCACCAATGAGACATCTGCACAAGCCCAAGTGAAGAATTACTGCTTTCAGCAAAAACAACAAAGTGACCTAGACAACCATTACTGTCGTAACTCACACGTCAGAGACATCGTCTACAGCAAAGCTAGAGGGAGACTAACCACACATTCTCGGCTGTGTGACCTCCAACATTAGTGATTCTTAAACCCAACTCAAACCAAGTAACTAAAAAGTAAATCTAGAGGGTTTCTTCAGGTTTCCCTTGGATTTTACAGTGACCAAGTTTTAATTTGCTGAACAGGGGAGTTAGGGAATTTGTGAAAGTCATTTTAAAACAATACAAATTCCATTTTTCGGTCCGACATTCTTCATCCTAACTCTCTTACTTAGGACCAGGCCAAATTGACCTCTGTGAGCAAAGGATGTGGGTTTAGCTATAGTTCCTGTTTGTGTAAATGCTTTTTTGTTAACGTCCAGAAGAATAACAAGACCCACACCTGCCTTCTATCTCTTGCCTTTCTGTTCTCAGTATTTTTGAAGTCCATGAAAAATATATTTAATATTAACAATTCAAGCATTAAAATATGCTTGTTAAAGCTTCTGTGAGAAATAAGATGTTTTGAATCAAATATAAGCACACATCAGTGGAGAAAGACTTTTTTTTGCAGTGCTAGAGATTGAACCCAGGACCTCACATACTCTAAGCAAGTGCTTTGCCACTGACTACCTGCAACTCTTTTAAAAATTGTATTGTGAAAGAGGAGCTCACTGAGTTCCCCAGGCCAGCCCTGAACTTGCCATCCTCTTCCCTCAGTCTGCCGAGCAACTGAGATTACAGAGGTACATCACTACTCCAGCTGTAAAATGGGGAAAGACTTTTTAAAAATAGATTCAATAATAAAATAAATAATGAGAATAGCCTTCATTTTCATATCAGCCTCTATTTTATTTTATTTTATTTTTTTTTTTTTGTGCTGGGGATCAAACTCAGGGCCTTGTACTTGCTAGGCAAGCACTCTAACCACGGAGCTAAATCCCCAGCTCTCAGGCTCTATTTTAAAGGAGCTAGAGAAAGAAGGGGAAGGAAGAAAAGAGAGAGTAAATAATGAAAAGGAAGACAAGAAATAGGAGTACTACAAAACATAACCAAGATATGTATATGGAGAGAGAGGAGAAATAAAGTTTCAAAAAGAATGAAAAGATGAAATAGGGAGTTCTATATAAGATAAACTTTCTATACTAATGCAAAGAAAAAGAGAAGACCGAAATTTATCTGTGCCTAAAAATATGGTTTAAAAAAAATTACCCCTTGATTGAACTCTCCCTCTAGCTGCCAGTCTGCTGACTTCTTCCCTTTGTAAGGCTTCTTTGAAGAGTGGGCCACATGTGCCATCTCTCCATGTCCTCTCTTGTAGTCTTTTTTTTTTCCCCCCAGTTCTGGGGATTAAATCCAGCCTCACACATGCTAGGCAAGCATTTTGCCACTGAGCTACTTCTCCACATCATCTCCTGTTTAGTCTTTAGTTTCCTCCTTTTAAAAAACATTTATTTATTTTCAGACAGGGTCTTGCTATGAAGTTCAGGCTGGCCTTCAATTCACTGTGCAGCCCAGGCTGGCCTTGAACTCATGGTGATCCTCCTGCCTCAGCCTCACAAACACTGGCCCTACCCTTAAATGCTGGGATTCCAGGAACCACACAGCTTTTAGTTCACTCTAATCTGGTTTCTGTCTCCACTTCTTACTTGAGCTCACTCTGATCAAAGTCATCAATGATGACCAAAGTTAGCCTCGTACAACTGGGTCCTCTAAGTCCTTGCACAATGTTACTCCATCAGTACCTCTTAGAACTTCTGAATCTTTTGAACTCCAGATTCTGCTCCTTTTGGTTATCCTTCTGACCAGCACCCCTCCCTCTCTGGGTGTTTCCTTCACCCAGCCCTTTAACTTTAGTGTTCCTCAGCATTCTTCATTCCTGCCACTCATCACTCAGTTCCACAGACAGCCACCTAACTCTCACGGTTTTAGCAGCATACATGTCCTTGGTCTGCATGTAGCTATCTATCAGAGCTGGCTATAAAATTATCCCTGTCTTCGCACCTCTTTTTCCATCTACCTGGCCATCTACATGGCCAACAGTGAACCCACTGTCTTTCCCGAGAAATTTTCCTCTCTTCTAGTTTGGTCTGATTAGAAAACAGGAGGCCAGGGGCTGGGGATTTAGCTCAGTGATTAGAGTGCTTGCCTTGCAAGCACAAGGGCCTGAGTTCGATTCCCCGGCACCACAAAAAAAATAAAATAAAAATCCAGTTGGATTGTTAAAAAAAGAAGTGTATTTTAGGGGCTGAAATACAGCTCAGTGGTAGAACATGTATGTGCTCAGCGTGGAAGAGACTCAGAAAACAGGAGGCCATGTCATTAAGGAGTTAAAACAACCAAGATGTGAGAATATGAGAATTAAGGGATAGGGATGATTCTTTGGAACCGTAATAGAAAAGAAGCAGAGGCAGAACAAGAGAGAACTGGAGGTGTTTGCAGGCATGGAAGAAAGAGCTAATGGCTATGGAGAGAAAACCCACCCTAATATGAAGAGAAATTAGTCAGTGGAGTGGAAAGACACTGCAGGCTGGAGGACCCAGTGGGAGAACTGGAGCTGGGTAACAGCTCAGACCTTTGAAGTCCCCAGGTGAAAGCAGGAAGACAGCATTACCCAGTACACTTCTGAAGAAAATTTGCAGTCAGTTCCCTCTGCTTTCTGACATTAGCCACTTAAAAATTTTTAGCCAGCCATACACACTGAGGTCGGGGCTGAGAAGGCAAATGTTGAAGCTCAGGCTCTAGATGTGTGAAATAGGACCCGTCTTGATTAGGTCAGAGTTAGACAGTGTTTTCAGAGACCTCAACCTGAGCCTAAAGAATTCCTCGCTCTGCACCATGGTGTGTGAACTCCTCTATTAGGTTACTTCCATTGGGACGTCCATGTCGGAAGTGGGTTGCTTCTGCACGAGTTTTTCCCGTCCTGTTCAGGGTGAATAACCCTAATGAGACTCAAAGGTCTCAGACTTTACTAAGATAATTACAACAGGTAATAGGTAAGTCTTGGAAGCAGCTTATATGTCCATAAACAGACAGATGGATAAAGAAAATGTGGTGTTTACACACACTGGAGTACTACTCTGCTGTAAAGAAGGATAAGCTTGAGTCGTTTGCAGGAAAATGGATGCACCTTGAGACCATAATGCTGAGTGAAATAAATCAGACATACGAGCCTAAATATTGCATTGCTTCTCTTGTATGAGAAACCCAAAGTATAAATGAATTAAAGAGCAAAATAAAAAACAACAGAAAACAGGGAAAGCTTTTGCAAACAGGAAGGGGACCAAGAGATGGAGGGAGCAGGCAGGCAGGAGAGGGGAAGGGGATATAAAAAGAATTGGGATGTGTTATGGATATGTGCCAACTCCCCATGATGAATGTAATTATGACATACTGCAAATGTACTAATAAAAATAAAAATTAAGGGGTTGAGGATTTAGCTTAAGTGGCAGAGCGCTTGCCTAGCAAGTGCAAGGCCCTGAGTTTGATCCCCAGCACCCCTCCCAAAAAAATAAATAAAATAAAATAAAATAAAATAAAATAAAATAAAAATTAAAAAGAGATGGTTACAATAGGAGAGAAGAGAGAAGACAAATGAGAAAGAGATGGGAAGAAACTTCAGTCAATTTCAGACTGCCTGATCCCTGGGTGAATGAAGAACTCAGGAACTGGCCAGGGGCACCAAGGGTGAGTCTGGAGCTAGAAAACAGACAGGCCTCTGGCTGCCTGACCAAGAGCTATCTGTTTCCCCATCTCTACCAGCCTCTCCCAAACTTCTCATTCTTGTGTGTGCTCAGCCAATCCCTGTCAAGTTGCACCTTGCACTCCATTGAAGCTGCTCTAGCCAAGCTCAGTGTGGCTACTCTACATGCCTAGAGCATGCTGCAGAATTTATCCTGGTTGACCACTGCCTCCTTCTGGAAACCATCTCTCCTCCAGGCTGCCATGATGTCACACTCTGCCAGGTAAAGCTGCCTTCCAGGCACGAAAAAACTGAAGATGTTAGGTCCAGAGATTTCCCATGTCATAGCACCACTTTATTTCATCAAAGTAATTTCCAAATACTCATCCATCAAACTCTCCTCCAAGGAAAACTTCTCCCTGATTTTCACTTTCTTTCTGCTGCCTTTCCTTGAAAGCTATGTCACCTCACTTAGGCTTTGGTAACTTGAGTTGCCAAGAAAGTGCAATGAACTAGTTGAGAACATTTAATGTAACATACTTACAAAGGGACCTTACAAACTATCCCATCTCAATCCTTTAAAAAGACGCGAGCCAGAATTATTCTCATTTTTTTCTGTTTCTGTGGTATTCTAAGCATATTCTTGGAAATCTATTCTTCCTCCTTCTCTTTCCTCTGCTATGCCTCATCTCACATACATGCTTTCCTATGAGTCCCCAGTTCATCCTCATTCCTCCCTACTTGTGCCCAGATAGGTCATCACCGTCTTCACCCCTGGAATAGTGTCCCCAGCTCCCAGGCAGTCTCACTTCCTCTACCCCAGAGCTCCTGAGCATCACCATTCTATGCCTCCACCTCACTCTGTGGTGGGAGATAGCTTTACATGCTCTATAAGGAACAGGTGGTGCTGATCTTCAATGCCAAGTCATGGAGCTGTCCAAGCTACTGAAGAAAGAGGGTTTGAGAGGTTCACAAGCTAGACCGGAGGGAGCCTCGGTGGCTACAATGCAGAAAAGGTTACTGTGACCTTCCAGCCTCTGAGAGCTGGCAGGGAGCTTACAGGTCATCAGGACCAAGTCCTCCCCCAGTGTGATGAGTCTCTTCTCCAGATCCCCTTCCCCAGGAACCAGCAGGATCCTCTGTCCTCCAGACCACTCCGGTCCTTGTCAGATCTCCAGTCCAGGCTGGGCCCAGAGTAGATTGGGGTGGATAAGGGCACAAGCTCTGTAACTCATTGGATGCAGACCCAAGTCCTGACTCCAGCACTTACAACCCTGGCCATCCCCCTTAACTTCTCTGGAAACACCTGCTGTCCCTTGTGGTAAATGAGGACAATAGTACAACTCATCCATTAGGATTTTGCCAGGATTAAATCAGAAGATACCTTCTAAGTGCTCAGTAAGTGTTAGCCATAATGTTACTTGTGTTATTGTTGTTAACTTTATTTCCCCACTGGGAAGAAGCTGAAGATTGAATCTAGTGACCCTCCCCAAACTCCCCTCCTGTGCCCTTCTGTTCTCTTGATATCCCCACCTTCCTCAACATACACAAGCACCTCTACATGGCGATGCTTCTTCTTCCCCTCACACCACAGAAAGCCAAGTACACGTTATCTTAGTCAGGGGGCGGGGCACTCACAGCGATCACTCCTTGTGGGCTCTGCCTACCTTTATCACTCTGTCTCAGTCCCCTTCATCACTCCTAACACAGGTGTTCGCTGGTGTTTCTCCCTCAGCTCCCTGCTTTTCTCACACAGTTCACCGAGGGAAAAATCTCTTTAACTCATGCGTGCGTGTGTGTTAGTAGTACAAATAATGAGATTTATGATGGTGTACTGGTGTATGTATACAACATACTTTGACTATTTTCACCACATTATCCCCTCTCCCTTCACTCCTGCACCCTTTTCCTGTTTGTAGATGACCATCTTCTAGGTCCCTGTCCTCTCTCCTGTGTGTGGGGGGGTTTTTTTTGGGGGGTGCTGGAGATTGAACTCAGAGCCTTGTGCCTGCTAGGCAAGTGCCCTTCCACTAAGCGAGCGCTCCATCCCTAACCCTTCTCCTTTGATTTTGTATTTATTTTTATTTATTTATTTTAGACTTCTTATATAACAAAGAGCATGGAAGTTTTGGGGCCTGGCTTATTTATTTCTCTCACATGATGGTCTCAATTCTGTTCCTTTTCCTGCCAGTGACTGATTTTGTGCCTCTTTCTGGCTGAGTAATACTCTATTGTGTATACAGACCACATTTTCTCATTGAGATGCTCTTGAATACTTTTGGAATGTATTGTATGTGGTTTCTTATTGCATAGGTTGATGGCCTCAAATCCACAGTTCTGACATCTTTCCAGATACTCAGACCCTTCTATCCAACTTACCAGCCAGGTGTAGTGGCCAGGCACTTGGGAGGCTGAGGCAGGAGGATCGCTGTGAGTTTAAGGCCAGACTGGGCTACATAATGAGTTCAAGGCCGGCCTGAACTACACAGTGAGGCCCTGTCTCAAAAAACCAAAAAACAAAAACAAAAACAAAAAAACAACTTCCTGTCGACATTTCCATCATTGTAGGGGCTCTCAACATGCAGGCTTGTCCCAGATTTCACTCTGATCTTAACTGTATTAATGAGACATAGTTCTTATTTACGAACCCTTAATGAGGTAGGAGTGAAGGTGCCAGAAGGCTAGGAGACCCAGTGGGCTCTCACCTAGAGCATCAGCACTCCCCTGGACTTCTGTTACTTTATTTTCTACCTCTCTTGGGACAATGGAAGGAGGAATGACCATACGGTGCTGCTTAGAGTTAATTGGGTGGAAGGGCACAATTTCTTCAGTTCCATTTTTTCTAACTGTACTAAGTATGTCCCATGGGCTAAACTCAGTCAGCTGACTCAGAAGCATTGAGAATCTACCATGAGTACAGAGCAGGGAAAGGCAAGAAGTAGGCCAGAGGGCACAAGGCTGCGTTGTGTTGTGTTGGGTGGAGAAGTGAAAGAGATAAGGATGAAGTAAATGACACTAAAAATGGAATCAGAAACCTTAGATTAAATTTCTGATTTTGTAAATATTTACATGCTGTGTACCCTATAATGAATTTGTATCTTCTCATCAGTTCAAATGAGATCATTACTACCTAACTCAGAAGGTTAAGAATTAAAATGAGAATCTGCCAGACAGAGAGAGATAGAAACATCTGCCAGAATGTGTTAGAACTGGAGGCCTAAATCATGGCTTCCAAAATGTACATGTATATACGCATATGTATGTGCGATATGATATATCCATGTGAATATGTGTGTATGTGCAGTGCATATGTATGTGTGTAGATGCATACACACATATTTTCCTAGCTCTGTCCACTGAATGGGCCTAGAAGCAAAGGTAACCCACTACCCAATGACCATACATAGTATCTAGAGCTTCTATTACTGTTACCCACTAAACAGAGCTGTAGCTCTGCAGAGGAATGACTGACTGAAGGATTGGGGCATGAATGGTGTAGGATAAACCCAGGATATCTTGTTATGCCCGAAAGCAAGGAATAAAACAAGAATAGGGAGAGCATGTCTCCAGGACACAGGGGCAAGTGGGAAGGAGTTTCCTCATGCCAAATGTGAGATAATTTGAGTACCAAAACAATTAATGATGATAATGACTTATAAAACCATTGACTACATGAATACAGAGTCTGTACTGATAATAAATTAATGGCAAAATAAAGAGAACAATGGAGGAGAAGCCAGGCTGTCATTTATGGTAAATGCTTGGTGCCAGTTGATAAAATTGGAAGGACTGTTGGAGCTGGGGGAAAAAGTAATTTTACATACATGATAGTAGGCCAGAATTTGATGTAGATGATAAATCCAAGGGGAGACTTTTGATAAGGAGCAAGATATTTGCGTGATCTCAGAAGTGTGTCCTCAGGGGTTGCTTTAGTGGAAAACTCAGACAACAGCTTGATGTGCTGATGAACATCAACACTGAGGAGCACGGGAACATCACGTGCCCGTGATACCATTTGACAGTAAGGACACAGCATCTCTCCTGCAGTACTCGGGTCAAGAATGCATGGCAGGAATCCAGTCACAATGAAAGATCATGAGACTTTGGGACAAAGCACTGTGTCAGCACCTGCCTCCTCCTGGTCTCACCCCCTAGGGTCTTTGGCCACAGAATGCAGAGTCTGTGCATTTCATCCCCACACCTGCTGTACGGACAGTTGGGACCCTGAGGTAGGACTAGATTAGGGAACTGGGTCTCTTTAAGAAGTAGAAAAGAACTACCCTCTGCATCTCAGCAAGCAGCTGAACTGATAGCCTGTGGTTTTGAGACCTGTTTCTGTGTATTTACACTGAGCTGACAGGCTCTGGTTCTGACACCTGCCTCTGTGCAGGTGACACCGTCCCTCCTAGTGCAGGTGGCCAAGACTACCCACATTCCCCTGTTACCCCACAAGACCTAATCCCTAGCAACAAGCCCAATATCCAATCAATCAAGTGATGACATTCAGGAGATTGGAGATGGGATCCTTCCCCATAAAACAGGACCCCAGTCCCAGATTCTGCAATGTCCT
Source organism: Hystrix cristata (assembly GCA_004026905.1). NCBI lineage: Eukaryota > Metazoa > Chordata > Mammalia > Rodentia > Hystricidae > Hystrix > Hystrix cristata. Next base: position 28,736 of record PVJO010010347.1, read on the forward strand.
AGCTCTGGGACCCACCACTCCTGTGGCTCTGTACCACTTCCTTTTGCAATACCTACAATAAAATTACTTTTGTTTTGCACTGGTCTTCTGACTCCCCTTCCTCTTTCTATGTCTCTGAGAGACAGGCCCAAGGAGGGTGAGTCTGGGGACCCCTATACTCCAGACCCCCCAGATGTGACACTGCCTTCAGAAGAAGGGAATTTGTACCCCGGAAAAAAAATGAGTCCTGTGTGAGATTGGAGGTCATAAAAGAAGAATGCAATGGCAAGTAGGAGATAGTGCTGCTGTCTAAGGACATTACACAGTTCTTCCCCAAAAGGCTAAGCATGGGTCTGGCCACCACAGTGGCCAAGAAGTATGAAAAGTAGCAACTCCTAGAGAGTCAGAACCACAGAAGACAAGGACAGAATGCATAGGCCTTACAGGCCCTTTTCCCTGTGACACTAAAAGGAGCCTGTAGTAGTAATCGTGTAAGAAAAGAAATAAAGAGGCTTCAGAATGTGACCTAGCCTTGTTGATCTGTTGTTCTCCAACATTAGAAAATGAAGACATTGCTGTTGTGGGGTGGCAGAACTGCAGGACTCTTGACTTCCACAGTAAGGGCATCACTGCAAATACCACATGTTTGCCAAGACAAAGACTTTTGCGATGAGTTTCAGCAATGGGCTTCAGCTCCCTCTAGGCTCTGCTGCCTTGATGAGGGTTCCCGATTCACTCTGTGTGTGTGATGAGGTGGAGGAACACTGTCATTCTCCTGCCATAAATCTTTTGAGATGACAGAGCTCTTTTGCAGATTCTTCCTGTGGTGGGTAGATGGACCCACTTGGTCTTTTCCCTTTTTAACTTTTTTTTAACATGTCCTTGCTTCCTCTCTTTCCTCGATAAAACTCCTATGCATCAAACATCAGAGGCGTATTTTGATTTCCTAAATTATCCCCCAGCTTCAGTCATTCTGTGTGTCCATATCTGCTTTAGATTCCAACTGGGGAAAAGATGAGGCAAACAATGACAGAGAAGATGTAGACAAAGAGACGTAGAAAAACAAATAAGAAAAAAATGGACATAGGAGGGTGGTCTGAGTTTTTCTCAAAGGAAATGGGAAAAGTCTAACTCTAACCCTAACCCTAACGGTCATCAAATACCCACTGGACATGGAATTATGAACATGAGTCAGGACTGTGAAGCTGACCGAAAGGATGGGAGAGAGACAGTCCTACTACCCCGAAGAATTGAGAAGTCTCTTGAGATTGTAAGAGAAGACAAGCCTTGAAGTGGAAGAGCTTGACTCAAGCACCCTAAACTGGCCTGAGTCATTCCAGGGAGGAGTGGTTTTGAATTCTTTCCACTCCAAACACCTAAGTCTGCTTTATGAAGAAGAGTCCTTAACTAGAAACATCATTACACAAAGGACTCCAACACAATGGGGCATGCAGACCTCCTAAGATCCCTTAGATAGAGATAGAACAAGGGAAAGAAAGATTCTCCCAAAACTTGCCTCTGACACCTGCACAACTTTGGCTCTTGAAGGGTCAGACCCTTGAGGGCAGCCATGGGCAAGCAGCTGTGAGGCCTAATGGACAGGCTAGAACCCAGAGCAGGGAGCCTGGTCCAGCTCCCTTCCTGGCTACGGGTTGGCACAGTCAGCATTTTTGCTCTGCTGTTCTGCCCTCCAAAGCTCTTGTTCTCTAAAAGCATCCACTACTCCCAGCTGGGAAGTATGCTTCTGGAGAGCAAGGCTCTTCTCTCAAAAGACCTATCACAGAATTGAAAGGATTGGGGCTCAATAGTACTTAAAATTGCTGTGGTAGAAATTACCCTTCCATGGGCTCCAGACAAGTCCCTAGCACTACCTATAGAAACCCTCGCCCCCTCTAAAACAAAAGGACAACAACAAAAGGCCAAGAAGAAGATCATGAAGAAGGAAAAGAAGAAACTGCTGACCCACAACCTAGGACTGCCCAATTTTATTGAAGGAAAGGCACAGAATTACAGTATAACTCTCCCTAGGAAAGTCTATGAACTTACCAGAAAGCCAAACTCAATCCTCAAAAACACGTATCCTGCCCAGCACAATGAGGCACACTTGTAATCCCAGCTACTTGGCAGGCTGAGGCAGGAGGATCAAAAGTTTGAGGCCAACCTGAGCAACATAGCAAGACTGTGCCTCAAAATAAAAAATACAAAGGGCCATGGATATAGCTTAGTGTGAGCCCTGGGTTCAACCCCCAGAGTGGAAAACAAGGAAAGAAAGAAAACATAGCCTTAGGGGCTCCTCAATCTCACAGACTCTAAAGGCGAAAGGTAGTTCCCTGCAGGGGAGTCAGAGGTCCCTGGACCAGGCATTCCCAAGGTAAAACACTGCCTCTCCTGAAAGATCTAAGGCGCAGGTGAGTCCCAAGGTTAGCAGAAAGCCAGAGGACATAGACCTTTCTTTTCTAGCAAGGCCTGATGGCAAAGGATCATAAAATAAATGCTAAGAAAGTCAGGAGTCAAACAGGCTTCAGAGCACATTTTGAGGACAGGGAAGAACAATACCTTCTAGCCAGAACATGAGGTTGATGGGCAGATAGACGAAAAGCACACGGATCAGAAAAAACTGTCTAGTTACCCTCAAATGAGCAGCAGACTCATTAACTATGCCCAGTGATTCCCGAAGTCAGCCCCCAGAAGAAAATTTACTCACTCAAATTTGGGCACCTAAAAGTAAAAGACAGATAATAAGAAACAGGGAGATAGCTCTTTCTCAGATGGGAAGGGGATCTAGAGATGGGGGAGGGTGTGTAAAAAGAATTAAAATGTGTTATGTACATGTACCAACTCCCCATGATGAATGTAATCATTATGCACTGCAAACATGAACTAATAAAAATTTAAAACTTTTAAAAATGCACATCTACAGAAAGTGTCCAGCCAATGTACATAATAGTGAAAGATTTAAATGTTTACTCTAAGATCACAAATAAAATAAAGATGCTCACTGTCACTACTTGTATCCAACATAGTACCACAAGTTCTATAGCCAAGGCAAGAGACAAGAAAAAATAAGTAAGAGCATCTGGTTTGGAAAGAAACAAATAAAAGTATCTCTACTTGCAGTTGACACAATCTTATATAATAGAAAAATCCTAAAGAATCACCAAAAGTCTATTACAGCCAATAAATAAATTCACCAAGCTTTCAGGACACCAGATCAATATATAAATAGTAATTGTATTTTTATACATGAAAAATAATAACTCAAAAATAAGACTTAGGAAACAATGCTTTTATAAGAGAATCAAAATGAATAAATTTTAAACAATAAATGCAAGTGTAATTTTGTACACCAAAAGCTATAGGATATCATTGAAAAGAATTAAAAAAGATATTCTTTAACTGTCTAAATGGAAAGACGGTGTGTGTTAGTGGGTTAGACCATTTAATTTTGTTAATATAGCAAAACTCTCCCAATCAGCCTAAAGATTCAATTTAATAGCAATGAGAATTCTAGGTGGCTTTTTCCAGAAACTGACAAACTATCCCTAAAATTTGTATAGAAACACAGGGACCCAGAATAGCTAAATTAATCCTGAAAAGGAAAAGCACATCAGATGACTCATAATGTTCAATTTCATAAGTTACTACAAATCTACAATAATTTCATAGTATATAGAGAATTTTGTGTATATTTTGTATGAATTTTCTACTTTAGCCAAGGTGATATAATTTTTCTAATCAGTTGTTCTTTATTGTACACCAAGATTGAGATTGCCTGGGGTCATAAACAACACTATAGGCCAGTGGTAAAGAAACAGAGGCTAGGCCAAAAAGACAGCACCTTCTTTTCCGCAAAATTGAAGAGCTAGGATCTTGAAACAAACTCACAACCCCAAAACCAGCTATACCTGGAAGACAGCCCTAAGAAGTAGTCATTTCCAAAGTGATCTTGATACTAGCAATAAAGCTACCAGCCATAAGGAATTTATAAGCATTAACCAAGGAATTAAACTTAAAAAAATAGAAAATCAGAACACATGAAAGCAAGATTGTAAGCCCAGACTTCCAGATAGCTAAAGGCAAACCCAAGGGGCAATCAGGTGGAATAACTCAAAAGCCACCTACCTGGACTCTCTGAAGTGCTAACAGCAGAAGTAGCAGAGCAGATGAATGAAGCTCTAGAAAAAAAAATCAAATCAGAAATAATTTCTCAGATAACTAGAGAGATGGTGGTGAGAATGAAGGACATGATTAATGACTAGAGCAGATACAGATATAAAAAAAATAGAGGAGAATAGGAAAATGATGAAAACCATGAATTCCCAACATAGGAAAGAAATACAATCCATGAATTCCCAACGTAGGAAAGAAATGGAACCCATGAAGCAGATTCAAACAGATATCAGGAGATTAAAAATTCCATTGAAAGTATATGCAGCAGAATGAACCAATGTGAGGACATAATATCAGCTATAGAAGACAGGATTGCAGTTAGCAATCATGGAAAGAAAGAGTTCTTAAAAATAGTAAGAGACAATGACAAATCAATTCAACAGCTGCTAGACGATGCAAAGATGAATAACATGAAATTGATTCAACTCAACGAAAAAGCAGCAGACAGGACAAATGACATAAAAATCCAGTTCACAGAAGTAATGGCAGAAAACTTCTCAAGTATGGAAAAAGAACTTGACATACAGATAACTGAAGCATATAGAACTCCAAATAGCCATGATCAAAAAAATTCTACCTCAAGATTCCAGAAATGCAACAAAAGATCAAAATATTAAAAGCTGTTAGAGAAAAGAAACAAATCACCTATAAGGAAAGCCCATCAGAATCACAGCAGACTTCTCAACACAAACCCTGAAGTCAAGCTTGGAGTGAAGTATTTCAAGTCCTAAAAGAAAACAATCTCCTACTCAGACTGATGTATCCTGCAAAATTATCTTTCAAAACTGATGGAGAAGTAAGATACTTAGATGACAGAGAACCCCTGAAGAAATTAATGACCACCAAACCACCACTCCAAAGTGTTCTGAAGGACATTCTAGAAAGAGATAACGAGGACTAGAACTCCACGAACCCCAATAGAATGAATATACAAGGCAAGGCAAGTAATTAAATGGAGGGGAAAAAAGAGAACCAACAAGAGGAAAGTAACATGACAAGGATATCAGTGTAACTATCGATGTAAATGGTCTCAATTCACCAATCAAAAGAAACAGACTAGTACAATGAATCAAGAAGCAAGAGCAACAATATGCTGCATATAAGAAACACATTCAATTTAAAAACAAATTCATAAACGAAAGTCAAAGAATGGAAAACAATATTTCATGTGCTAGGAACCCAGAAAAAATCAGAGTTAACTATTCTATTTGCAGACAAGAGTGAATTTCAAGCCAAGACTGATCAAGAGAGACAAAGAAGGTCACTATATCCTTGAAAAGAGAACAATCCAAGAGGAAGCAATAACAACCACAAATAAATATGCACCAAATACCAGTGCAAGCAACTATATACAACAAATATTAAGAGACATGAAAAACCAAATAAGGACTAATACAATTGTAATGGGGATCTCAATACCCCACTGTCACAAATAGATACATGAACTAGGCAAAAAATCAACAGAGAAATATCAGAACTAAAACAAATTTTCCCACAAATGGACTTAGTAAATGTTTACAGAATGTTCCACCCAAAACATATTCTTCTCAGCTGAACACAGGACTTTCTTCAGAATAGACCACATATTAGCTCATAGAATATGCTTAAGTAAATGCAAAGGAAGTAAAACTACCCCATGCATAATATCAGACCATAGTACAGTGAAATTGTAAATAAATGGCAAAAGAACCCACAAAAACTTCACAAACATATGGAAATTAAATAACACCCTCCTGAACAACCAATGGGTCACAGATGAAATTAGACAGTTTCTACAATTAAATGATAATGTCATACAACACACTGAAACTATGGGATGCAATGAAAGTAGTCCTATGAGGGAAATTTATAGCAATGAACAGAAAAACAGAGCAAGCTCATATAAACAATCTAATGTTGAAACTTAATTTTCTAGGAAAAGAAGAGTAAGTCAAACCCAAAATTCATATGAGGAAGGAAATTATAAAGGTCAGAGCTGAAATTAATGTAACTGAGACTAAGAAAATAATACAATCAATGAATAAAAAGTTGGTTCTTTGAAAGACTGAGTAAAACTGACATTTAACCAACCTTATCAGAAAAAAAAAGGGAAAGAAAAGACTCAAATCCATGCAATTAAGAATAGAAAGGATGAAAACAAAAGAGATCCTGCAGAAATCCAGATAATAATCAATACCTAATTTGAGAATCTATTCTAATAAAATGAAAAACAAAGAAGAAATGGATAAATTCCTAGATATATATGAATTACTAAACCTGGATCAAGAAGATATAAAGGAGGATGCGGATGAAGTTCACTGGTAGAGCACTTGCCTAGTAAGTCCAAGGCCCTGAGTTTGATCCCAGAACCTCCCCAAAAAGAAGATATGAAGATTCTAAAAAACCCAATATCAGCTAATGAAATTGAAGATGTTATTAAAAACTTACCAACAAAGAAAAACCCAGGTCCTGATGGATTCACTGCTGAATTCCACAAGGAATTTAGAGAAGATCTAATGCTGCTACTCCTCAAACTCTTTAATGAAATTGAAAGAGAAGCAATACTCCCAAATTCATTCCTCAAAGCAAGCATTACTCTGATACCAAAACCAGAGAAGGATCCAACCGAAAAAGAGATCTACAGGCCAATCTTCCTAATGAACATAGATGCAAAAATCCTCAAGAAGATACTGGCAAACAGAATGCAGCAAATCATCAAAAAGATTACACAGTATGACCAAGGAGGATTCATCCCAGGGATGCAGGGATGGTTCAACATACACAAATCAATAAATGTGATACACCATATTAACAGAGCCAGGACAAAAACCATATGATCATCTCAATAGATGCAGGAAAGGCATTTGACAAGATCCAACACCCATTCATTATATATATATTTTAAAAAAAACCCTATAGAAAAATGGAATAGATGGTCTTTATCTCAATCTGACAAAAGCCATCTATGACAAACCAACAGCCAACATCATACTAAATGGACAAAAACTGAAGACTTTCACTCTAAAATCAAGAATAAGTTTGGGGATTTAGCTCAAGTGGTAGAGCAATTGCCTAGCAAGCGCAAGGCCCTGAGTTCAATCCCCAGCACCAAAATTAAAACAAAATAAAATAAAATAAAGTCAGGAATAACACAAAGATATCCACTACCACCATTCTTATTCAGTATAGTTCTGGAAACATTAGCCAGAGCATTTAGGCAAGAGAAAGAAATAAAAGGAATAAGGATAGAAAAGGAAGAAGTTAAATTGTCATTATTTGCGAGTGACACAATACTCTACATAGAAGACCCCAAGAACTTCACCAAAAGACTTCTAGATTTAATAAGAAATTCAGTAGTGTAGCTGGATACAAAGTCAGCACTCAAAAATCAATAGCATTCTTGTACACAGATAACAGATTCACCGAGAGAGAAATTAGGGAAACAACATCTTTCACAATAGCATCCCAAACAATGAAGTACCAAGAAATCAACTTAACAACAGAAGTTAAAGACCCATACACTGAAAACTACAGTACTCTGAAAAAAGAGATTGAAGATGATATCAGAAAATGGAAAGATATCCCTTGTTCTTGGGTAGGAAGAACCAATATAGTGAAAATGGCCATACTTCCAAAATTGTTATGCAGATTTAATGCAATCCCAATCAAAATACAACTAGCATAGCTCACAGAATTACAGAGAACAATCCTAAAATTCATTTGGAATCAGAAGATACCTAGAATAACAAAAACAATTCTAAGCAAAAAGCCAAAGCAAGGGGCATCACAATCCCTGTCTTGAAATTATACTACACAGATACCGTGATAAAAACAAAATGGTACTGGCAAAAAAACAAACCCAAGGATCAATGAAACTTATTCAAAGATGCAGAAGCAGCTGCAAACACACTCACTACCTTACCTTTGACAAAGGGGCCAAACATCATCACTGGAAGAAAGATAGCCTCTTTAATAAATGGTGCTGGAAAAACTGGCTTTTCACGTGCCAGAGAGTAAAACTAGACCCATTACTTTAACCAGGCACTAAACTAAAATTGAAATGGATCAAAGATCTAAATATTAAAACAGAAACACTAAATCTGCTGGAGATAAAATAGGTAAAACTCTTGAAGACATAGGTATAAGATTTTATTAACAAAACTGCAATCACCCAGGAAATATCACAACTGATATCTCATCTTATTGATTAAGCTTTTGCACAACAAAACAAACCACCAATAGAGTGAAGAGACTGCCCACAATGTGGGAAAAATATTTTTCCAGCTGTTCCTCAAACAAAGGACTCATATCTAGAATGTATAAAGAATTTTTAAAAAATCAGACTCCACAAATTTAATGACCCAACCCAAAAAATGGGCCTCTGAAATGAACAGACACTTCTCAGATGAAGAAGTAGAAATGTCAAATAAATATATGAAAAAATGTTCAACATTACTGGTCACTTGAGAAATGCAAATTAAAACAACGCTGAGATTCCATTTCACTCCAGAAAGAAGGGCTATTATCAAGAAATCAGCCAATAACAAGTGTTGGTGGGGCTGTAGGAAAAAAGGAACCCTTCTCCACTGTTGGTGGGAATGTAGACTGGTGAAACCACCATGGAAATGAGTGTAGAGATTCCTCAAAAACCTAAAAGTAGAGGTCCCATTTGACCCAGCTATGCCTCTCCTTGGTATCTTCCCAAAAGAATTAAAAATATCATACCATAGCAATATATGCACACCCATGTTTATAGTGGCACAGTCTGTAATAGTTAAATCTTGGAAACAGCCCAAATGCCCATCAACTGATGAATGAATAAAGATGTGGGTTTTTTATACAATGGAGTACTATTTTGTCATGAATAAGGATAAACTTGAAACGTTGCTAGGTAAATGGATACGCCTTGAGACCACACTCTTAATTGAAATAAATTGGACACACATGTTTAAATACCACATTGTCTCTCTGGTATGCAAATCTGAAAGTGTAAATAAGGACTAAAATGTATAATATATATTGGGAAAAGGGAAGAAAATGTTCAAGTGTGAAAGGGAACAAGGGTGGGAGGAGAGGGAAAGTAAGGGAGGGACAGGAAAAGAAGGAAAAACATACTCAAATCTTTGTAAGTAGGGAAGGGAATGGGAAAAAAAGTAGAAGCAAAACATAGCATATACAGGTACAAATTCCCTATGATGAATGTTCCTATGTATATCTAAAATGTACCACTAAAATAAAAAACGATAAAAGTATATACATAAAAAAACCCAAAGGACAGTATCAAGAAAGTAAAAGGCAAACTCACACAATGAAAGAAAATATTTGCAAATAACATATCTGATAGAGGTCTGGTTCAATATGTTCAACTGGTCACATGATGATATTCAGTGTCTTAAGTACTGTACTGTACAGTACTGTACTGTACTGTCAGTTGGTAGATGCCAATGAGAAGATATAATGGGCTCTATAAAATTATTTTTGATGAAAGTAACTATCAGTTTTGTTTTGTAGTAAAAAAGACATTAATGTTCAGTGGGACAATACAAGTTCGGTTATCAGGTACAATATATTAACTTGCCTTCCCCCTCCTCCCGTATTAAAGAAGTTAACCAAAGGTCAAGGAGATAAATTTTTCTTTTATCCTTCTTCCTGGTAAATGAATTTGACCTTGTGTTAACAGTTCAGTCTTCCTGTAGCTTGGTAAGAAGTTATGTCAATCATCTTTTTTTTAAATCTTTCTTCCTTTTCTTTTTTTCTTTTTTCTTTTCTCTCTTCAACTGTGTATCAAAGGACCTTGTTATGGCTCTGGTAACCCAATAAGAATGCACAACAGCTGCATTACTACCTACCTCTACCCACTGTTCAAAAATAGCTCCTGTTTTCTAAGTTGCATCCACCTGGCATGAGGACCCCAGAGACTGAGGGAAACCAAGCTTGCTCCCGGGTGCTCACAAGAGCTGGGGGCATAGGTCTCATCTGGTGTGTTGGGGTTTTACCATGTACCTGAGCTCTTATCTGAGAGATCAAGAATAGACACGTAAGTATCAAGAGACACCATATAGTCTTTCTGGAGGACAACTATAAAAGACAAATGTATATGTTTAATAAATGATAAATGTTTAATTAAACATAAATTAAATAACAGGAGATATTTTTTACTGAAAGAAATTCTTGAAAATTTTCTCTGCTTGGAATTTTATCCAACAGTAAGTTACATAGAGGAAGCCGTAAGATTGGCACACTGCCATCATGAGATTCTCTGGTAGAGGTGACCAAGACTTGCGTGGGAGTATAATCTCACTATTCTGGCATGTGCAGACTTCATCAAAAAGGTGATATTTGAGCAAAGATCAAGGTAAGTGAGACACTGGGATTTTTCCTGTCCATCTCTTATGGTTATTTAGTTGTTGTTGTTACTGTTTTTGTGCTGGTTATTTAGAGTTCAGCTAACTACAGGGAGTGTTGATTCTCGAGGAGGGGACATTTAAATCAAACAAGAGAGAGAGACTTGGTCATGCAAGTAGTCGAAGGGAGAGCATTCAAGCAGAGGATATAGTAAAAGAGAGACAACTGCGAACATTTGAGGAGGAGTGTTCTGATCTGACCTTTTTTTTTTTTTTTTGTAGTGCCAGAGCTCGAATCCACACTAGGTAAGTACTTTACACCCCCAGCCCTGACCTAAATCTAAAAGGATCACACTAATCACTGTATGGAGAAGGTACAGTCAGGACAGGGAGGCCTATGAGGAAACAGACAAATTGGCAACATTTTATTAACCCAGTAGAGAGATAATGGTGGTTCAACCAGGCCAATAGAAGTAGAGTAGAAGAAGAGTTAGATTCCTACCCAGTTGCTGTCAAAGTTCTCCCCGCCTTTCTAGGTGATCCTGTCAAAAACTTCAGGTTTCCTGTTAAGACACTCACAGGATGAGTTTGTCCTCCAGTCATTTCTGTTTATGCTTGTCATAAAATCTTCCCAGTGCATAAGCAATGCTACATATGTAAGAAAGAGGGGAAAAGTAAGGGAAAAAAAGAAAAAAGAACAGTTATTAGTAAATTATTTTGACACACAACATTCATTTTTGTCCTTTGGCTCCTTCAATTAAATGTCATATATCAGGAAAAAGAGAGTATAGGAAAAGTATAAAACAGAAGCAGCCAGAGAGACAAGTTCCTGTTTGTCTGCTGTGCAGAATACAAAGAGGGAGGTTCCAGGCAAAGCCACAGGATGGCTGAGACACCTGGCCTGGTGGGAACCAGGGGAACCAGTGTCCAGTGACCTTTGGGAGACACTGGGAACTGGGTGAAAAGTTTGCTAACCACCAACTCCACTTGCAATCTCTAGGTTCTCACCTCACTGCGAGCCTGGGAAGAAAGAGAGCCCCTTCTTGTGCACCCCAACACCCCCCCCCAAGCCACCTGCTCTTCCCAGCAGAGACCGCATAGGCCTCAGGGCAGGTCTTCCTACTCTTCTAGAAGCCCTGCCACATTGCTAAAAGTAAGCATTTCACATGTAGACCCCTCCTCCCGACTGCCAGCAGGATAACCAACCACCTGGAAGAGTGCAGTTTCCCTTCCAACCACCTTCCCTTTCCAGCCCCACTCACCCACTGAGAATCTGTGGAAGTCTTCTCTCCCTGCATCCCCACAGGAAGGTGTGGCCCGCCTTTCACCGCTGAAGTCTGTGTTTTCTTTTTCAAGTCAATGAACTCCAACAGCAGACTTTGGTCTAGAGGCTTAGCCCTCGATCCCCCAGAATCCAGGTGAAAGCTCTGAAAGTGGGAGCCAGCAGAGTCCTGTAGATGTGGACACTGTAGGCAGAGTCGGAACAAGGGTCCCAGGTAACGAATCCCTTGGGGCTGAGCTAAGTCTCAGGGCCTACTGCCTCTCTCTACCCAAGAAACCTACACATGTCATTTGAGTAAAGCAGTTTCTCTTAGGCAATTTTTTTTATGAAGGCCAGAATACCACCTACAACAAAACCCCTTAGAAAAGCCACTGCATTTTTTTTAGATGAAAGGATTCCAGTTAAGGTCAGATTGCTTAAATGGGTAGCAGTGGAGTGTGGGAGTACACACACAAAGGGGCTCACGACAGAGCACTAGGGAAAGAGGTGGTCTGCTTCAAATCAGGATAAAAGCATAAGAGGTAGTTTAGCTATTTAGCCTATGAATAGGCAGTTAACAATGGACAGGGGCCTAAAATGGAGTTAGGCTGGTCAGTCTTAATAAAGGAAACAGCACGTAGAGTTAAGAGTTAACTCAAACCATACAGATCAGTTGTGGCAAAGCTTTTAGAGCTTTCAGTGAAACAAACAGCCCGCTGTAGCACACGTGCCATAGGTTCACCACTAAAGGTGTAGATCATTAAGTTCAGGAATACAGAAAACAAGCCCAAGAACTGACCATTGTAACCGACCTCCCTCCTCCCTCTTACTTTGTTCTCCCTAATTACACAGCAAGATTCCTGATTGTCCAAAGAGTGCATGATCAGTGCATGGACATGGCATGCTCTGGTTCTCTATAGATCATATTAGATCATGGACAGTGTACAACCAAATTCTATAAGCTAAGTCCACCTTGACCTGTTATGGCCGGAAAGCTGGCCACCTAGATATAAAAGACCCTAAACAAAGAGCCCACTCTGGCAACCCTATCTGGTCTCCCTCCTGACTATTGGGAGCTTTCTCTCTCATGCTTCCAATAAACACTCCTCTTAACTGGCTCTTTTTTCTGCAGTTTCATTCTTCAACTTTGTGAGATAGCAACTCAGTTTGGATGGTAACAAAAGCATAAGAGCTGAGTGCCAAACTTTTAACAAATGTCTGCAGCACTCACAGGAGAGGTAGAACGTGTTTGCCCACTTGGATCCCAGGACCTAAGTTATTTTGCACTTAGCTATAAACTCTGTTCCACAAGTATCTACCCATCACTGATGAGAAAGATCAGACCATATGAGACCCACCACACTCCCACCCCACAGTGGCTTTGTACAGACTTACAAGACCTGATCAGCAGCTGCTAAGAGAACAGCACAGAGACACACTCATTTCCCCTAACCCTTTGGTCCCCTGAAGCAAAAGTCTTAAACTGCTGAAGGAAAACAGAAAATCCTGTTGACCCTTATCGCACAGGCAAAGTCCTGTCATAACTGAGACAAGGGTAGGAAAACAAACAACATGCTTTTGGCCTCACTGGAGAGGCAGAAACTATCACCCTAACCTGAGACCCAGAGCAGAGAGATGTAAAGAGAGAGAACCTGGGGCCCAGGCATGCAGAGATGGTCTCCTACCTCCACATGAGCGTGGTGCCAAGTAGCAAGCAATAGTCATAGAGAGGGAAGAGTAAGAGCTTGGAGAGGGATCTGCAGGGCAGGAATGTAGGGATGGTGGAAAGCTGAATAGGGAGCATAAACATGGAGAGAAATCCTCTAGCATCCCTGAGAACAGGAGCCCACTATGGGAACCTGCAGGTTGTGGTGCACTGAAAGTCATGATGAAGTGACCATAAGAATCAATCTATCACGACTTCCAAGACTGGCTCACCCCTCACAATAACAACCTAGCACAAGAGGCCATCAGCTTCCGAACATCAAAATACCTCCTTTTTCATTCTCTCTTCTACACACTGTACCATGTCAAGCACTTGATAAAAAATTGTAAGACACAGAGAAGCAAAAGAAAATAAAGACAATTTATTTCCTACTCTTGTCAGGAAATAAAGTAATTGTCATAACTAGACGGGGAAATTCCCATGTTAGAAGAGGGACATTAAGAGCTGCCAGAACATAGCAATGTTTCAGTCAATAGTGGACTGAATGAAGGACATAGTCCCATAATATTATAAGGCATTGAGATTTTTCAATCGCCTAGTGACAACAGAGCCACCATAACATTGTCCCTGAAACCATCACTCACACGCTTGTGGTGATACTGGTGCAAACAAACCTGTGCATCCAGTCACATAAAAGTATACAATTATGTACATTCATTATATTTGTTAATAACAACTACATAATTAATTTGTATATTTATGATATTGTACTTTCTATCGTTGTTTTAGAGTGGACTCCTACTTATAAAAAATAGTTTACTGTAAGAGTCTGTCATGTTACTCTGTCAGCAGCCTCATACCTCTCATGTTTACCATGTCTTGAGATTGTGAGACGTTACGTTAAGGCCTCTACCTTCTAGGTTTGTGTAAACACACTCTCTGATGTGCACACAATGAAGAAATTGTATACGGACATATTTCTCAGAATCTTTACCCATCTTTAAGTGATACAGAACTGGAACTATAATTAATATGTTAAAAGATCGAGTAGAAAAGTTAGACAATGTGAATGAACAGATGCAGAATTTGAAAAGAGAAATGAAATCTCTAAGACAGGTAAATGGAGACACTAGAAATAACATAATAGAGGTGAAAAGTTCTTGTGATAGAGTGATTAGTAGATTAACAACAGCCAAGGAAAAAAATCAGCGTCCTCAAAATGAAATGAAATGACATGAAATTACTCAGACTGAAACACAAACAGATAAAATAGTAAGAATAAGCCAACACATAGCATTCAAGAACTGTGGATAATACCAAACATTTTAACATTCACAATTGGTTTCCCAGAGAGGAAAGAGGAAGTGAACAGACAGTGTACTTAAACAGCTTTCAAATGCTGTTAGAAAAAAATAAAACAAGACAGTACAACAACCATGACAAAAAACTCCAGGCCAGAATTCTATACCCAGCAAAAATATTTTTAAAGCTGAAGATAAAATAAATACTTTCCTAGACAAACAGAAGTTGAGATCATTAATTCATTGTCAGCAGACTACTATAAAAAAAGTTAAGGAAATTCTGAACATAGAAGAAATACAATAGCCAATAGAAACCTGGATCCACACAAATAAATGTGGAGAACAAGAAATGATATAAATAAAGGTAAATGCAGAAGGCATAATTTTCTATATTTTTAATTACCCTAGAAGATAATCTAAAGTATACTTTATAATGTTCTTCATGCTATCTGTAGTGGTATTATCTTCCTTATATGGCAACTGTGATAAATTACGTATGTATACCATAATCACTAGATATGACTAAAATAGTTTAGAAAAGAAGTATAACTAAATAAGCCAACCAAGGAAATAAAAAGGAATCGTGAAAAATTATAGTTAATATAAAATAACGCACTGAAAGTGCCTATCTGGAAAAATGAGGAACCATTAGCAAGATAGTAAATTTTAATTCAACCGTATTAATAGTGATACTATAACCCCTTCAATTAAAACCACAGATTGTCAAATTGTATTTAAAACTAAGGCCAAATATGCTAGGATCAAGAAAGTTTCCATCTTTAATAGAAAAATTAGATAAGTTAAAAAAAATATGGAAAAGGATATATCAAATAAACACTAATCCAAAGAAAATTAGTGGCTGTATTATTATCAGATAAAGTAGATTTCAAAAAAATGGATATTGTCTCACACAAAGAAGGACATTAGTTAGTAATTAAAAAGTTCAATCCACCAACAATAATAATCCTTAATGTTTTACATATTAACAGAATTCTAAAATGTACAAATTAAAAATCAATGAAACTGAAAGAGATGGATTTGTAATAGTACATTTACAGGTTATAAAATTCTTCTCTCAGTAATTGATAGATAAGTTAACAGAAATCACTAGCTAGAATATCTGAATAAACTATCCACAAAACTAGACTTTACTAGTGTCTGTAGAACACATTCATTTTCCTTTCAAGGGTACAAGGAACATATGGAAAGACAGACCATATTATGGGTCATAAAACTTGAAAAATTTTTTTAAAATCCTACATCGGAGGTTCACTTACTATAATGAAATTTAACCATGAATCAATATCAGAAAAATAAGAAAAATCTCCAAATATTTGGAAGTTGGATAATACACTTACTGAACAATGGAAATTTATTTCTCACAGTTCTGAAGCTGGGAAACCCATGATCAAGGCCCCGAAAATTCAAGGTCTAGTGAGGGCTTGCTTCCTGGCTGATAGACAGTCATCGTCTCCCTGTATTCTCACATGACAGAAGGAATCAGTCCTTCTGTGGTGCAATCTTTTTGATGAGGGCATGAATCCCATTTGTGAGCGCTCCACCCTCATGACCTAATCACTTCCAAAAGATCCACCTCTTAATACTATCAGAACCAGGGGTGGGGGCCCACACCTGTAAACCTAGCACTCTGGAAGGCTGAGGCAGGAGAATTGCAAATTTGAACCAGGCACAATTTAATGATTTAATGAGACTCTGTCTCAAAATAAAAAGGGCTGTGTGGCTGTAGTTCAATGGGGAGGCCCTGGGTTCAACCCCCAGTCCTGCAATAATTTATTTTAAATAAATAAATACCATCACATTCGGGATTAGATTTTAACCTATGAACTTCAAGGAGAAACAGACTTTCACAGTCCATAGTAGTCATAAAAGAAATTGGCAATGACTTTATTAAAATTTTAATCTACATGTATTGAAAACTATTGTTAAGAAACTTCGAAAAGATAAAGTACAGATTAGGAATATATTCACATATATCTTCGACAAAGAGTTTGTACTCAGAATATATTAAGATTTTTCATACACACACATTTAAAAAAAAAAGGTCTGGGGCCTTCACAGATCAGTGTGAAGGCCCTTCAATCCCCAGTACCACAAAACAAAAAAAATTAATAATAATAATAAAATAAATAGTTGGGGATTTAGCTCAGTGGTAGATTGCTCACCTACCAAGCACAAGGCCCTGAGTTTGGTCCCCAGCACCCAAAAATAAATATATAAATAAAAATTCCAAACCACATCAAGGTCAAACACTAGTATTTATTAGTGACAAGGCTACACAGTGGAACACTTCCAAAAGACTAAGGAAGGGCAGTGTGTGTACACTTACAAAATATAAATGCAGGGCTGGGGAATCTGGTATTCACTGTTGTATATTCAGAACCTAAATCTAGTGATTAGTAATTAGAAAATATTTGTCAAAAAAATGAAGAAAGGGAGAGAGGAGAGCCAGTCAATGACAGAAGATGGAGGAAGAGAGGGAAGGAGGAGCTCTGAGGGTGGTTGGAAAAAGATCATCTGCCTGTCCTGGACTGAGCTGTTGAAGTAGCAATGCCTGATACTGAGTACAAGCAGACCTCAGGTCTCAGGTCTCAGGCAGTGCTGGGGAAAAATAGCCCTAAGGCTGAGGCTGCCGGAGGACAGACGAACACTCAAGTGGACAGGGTGAGGAAGGGCCAGGCCTTCAGAGCTTATTACAGAAAGATGCATCATTGCAGCACATAAAATCCACTTCAGAATTTCTGCTGAAGAAGGCCATGGGGATGCACAAGTCACTACAGCCCTGGCGCCCATACAGGAACTTGTCACCTGGAAAGGAAGAAAGACAGGAGTAAACAATAAACATGTATGGACAGAATCAGTGACTCAGTGAATGAGGAGAAGCAGCACACTGCCCTGCAGTTAGGCTCTCAGGTGGGAAAGGACCTCAGTCACTATGAGGTGAATGAGGTAGCCTCTCTGACCCGATCTCCAACTCCTAATCTTGCCCACTTGCAGACATCCAGTTTCCAAAAGAGCTACCAGTGAGATTTTATAGTCTAATTCCTGTCACCCTTGAGTATGTTTACCTCAAAGATCTTTGAGGACCACCCAGAGACCCCTCAACAAGCATTCTTTTCTCCTAATCAGTCAAAGCCATGGCAGCCCAGTACCAAAACCAGAGAAGACTTTGCCTACTTTTATGGAGGCAAGAACCCTGTTCCTGAGAGAGTCACCTCCCTAAGGTCAGACAAGGGTCACCCCAACATCAGGCACTACTTACCGTCATAGATCTTCCGCACGAAGCACTCCTGGTTGCCTTCAGTCTGGCAGGTGCTTTCCCCACTCTCACAAACCCCATCAACATTTCTCAAAGCACAATGAATACATGTCAGAGCTGCAAAAGCAGAAGGTGCCTTGTTGGTCAGAAGGCAGCCAACCCAGTGGCCCCAACTCCTCAACAAGGAAAAATGGTCGTTTCCCTGGCACAGGAAGGAGCTGGACGCAGGCGAAGCAGATACCTGAGGGAAGGCCTCATGTGCCTGGCTGGGCTCTGCCAGAGGACAGCTAGAGTCTCCCCAACCCAAACACTAGCAGGAATGGACGGGGCTATGGAAAGGAAGAGGAAGGCCTTGCTTCAGGGCATGTGAGCCCACCACTCTTTATGGGACCACTCTTCCATTTCCATTCATTGTTTGTCTTCATCCTCTGTGAAGAATCTTCTTTGCCCCCTTTTCCAATTCAAACTCAGGGCTATCTGCAAGAAAGCTGGAGGAATTGGGACTATTGGAGATTAGATTTGAGGTGGGAGAGCAGAGGAGCCTGAAGGAGGAGAGCAGCAGGGTGGGCCCAAGGTGGAGGAAGCAACAAAGAGAAAGAGGGTGTGGGTGATAAAGGCTGTGGCAATTGCCTCTAAAGGCCCAGAGTCCCTGTCCCTCACCTCCCCAAAGCCCAGCGATGATCTGTCTCCACCAGTCTATATGCTTGGCCAGCCCCGGTGTTGGCTGTCCCCAGGGGCTCACCTTGCACGAAGTCTGACAGTAAGGCAAGGCCCACCAACAGCAGCAGATACTTTGCCATAGCCATGGTACCCAGGAGCAACAGCAGGACCAAGGAGCAACAGCAGTGAGGCCAGAGCTACTCCTTCTTTATAATCCCAAACTGAGAGTGATAGCCAATGGGAGCCCAGGCCAGAGGTTGTGTTTCCCCAGAGGCAATGTGAGCAGAGCGCCTAGAGGAGCCCAGGTCCCACCTGCCTTACTGACTCCCTCTCCTCCACTGGCCTTTCTTACAAATTTTTCTTAGCTTTTAAATGGGGGAATCGTGGCTATGTAGCTCATCCAAAGGTGGTAGAAGATCAGATACCTGATGAGCCTGGACTCGTGTGGTATACAAGGATTTTCCATACCTAAGGAAATGACTTCGCCCAGCATGGAAAGTCCAAAATTAAACTTTCTGATTTCATGGAAATAGATATATGCTAGGCTATTTACTCCAAAAAGCACTAAACCCAAAACAACAGATTTGGATTTATCTTCCAGGCAGGATGTAGGTCCAACTAGAATTTATACACTTGATGAATGGTCTTTAAAAACATGGATCTCCAGAAACAGCTGTGTGGCTTTGGTGCCAGGCTTCTCTGCAGCCCTAGGCACATTCTAGACCCTGGATCCACTCTTTCTTAAATGTGGGCTTCAAGAGTCAGCCTGCCCCTCCCCTCTGCACCCTCTCTCCCACCTTAGGAACTGGAAACTCACTGTGGGGACATACTCTGAAGAAGTGTAAGGTATCGTTATTTCCCAGCCCAGCACTGAAGTCTCAGAGACTGTGTCACTACCCCTCCCCAAAGCAACACAGGATGTGAATTAAAAGTGTGATATTTCAGGCTTAATATTATTCCATTTGATTCTTTCACAAGAGCCCGTGTAGTAGTCATTAACATTTCCTTGTATTGGTGAGAAAAAAAAAAAATCTGGCCAAGGTGACAAAGAGGATAAATGGCAGATTTAAACCCAGCTCCAAAGACTATACTGACTCTGTCAGTCTGCTAGTAGAATTCAAGTCTTGATGGGTCCCAAGAGCCTCCCATTGGTGTCCAAGGACCAGAGAACAAGGTCCAGGCTTAAAGACATCACCTGTGGCCTTATTAGACAGAGAATGTCACTAATATTAACTCTACATCATGAATAAGAATGGACATGTGTCAACAGAAACAATTTTCTGTAATTGGCTAAGAAAAAATTTAGTACTAACTGTTTTCTCTGGGACTCCCATTTAGCTTTAATTCTAGAATGCTGCCAATGGGGAGAGAGGCACTACACCTTGCTGTGTAACCTTAGAAATTCTTTCCTATGTACTCCTTGGACCTTTCCCCCCGTGCTTCTTCCAGAAGGCCCAGTGTCCAAACTCCCCAAGGCCAGGGACGGTCCTGAGCTCTTGTTCACTGTCCTTCCTACAGTGGAAGATGGAGGCCTGTGGAGACTCTGAGGGGCCCAACATTGTACACTGTGCATAGGCTGAGGACAGGGAGAGAGAGCACCAGAAATTTAAGGTGGGGAAGCAGCCTCATTTTAATTAACATTTATATAATTAGTATAACAGACTTGAAAAAAAAGAAAATAAAACCTAATCGCTTTCTTAGTACAAACTGCACCAAGTAGAGTTTGGTGAACAATCATCTCAGAGCATGGAAATAACAGAAAGCAGTCAACTCTGTCTCAGGCTCCATCAAAGACATTCAAAGGGGTAAGAGTATGGTAAGATCTTATATGTTTAACAAAAATGGTGTGCATTTTTAAAAATGGTGATTCTTTATGTGATATGAGGCTAGTACTAGTGACTCCATTGTGCTGCTGTCAGTGAATGGAGAGGGCTTAAGGGAGAGGCAGTAATTCAGTTCTTCTCAGGTAGATGCAGAGTCAGGCCAGACACTGCATCTGATTCATTAAGGAATGAGCTCCTCATTTGTCCTCGATTCCAGCAGACAGGACCTGCCCAGATGCATGCCCACAGCAACTCACAACCCTGCCCCAGCCAGGACTTCTTTTTGGTGACCCTGAAATCTACTCCTCACATCTTTCCTCTATCCTGAGAACAGGGACCCAAGTAACTGGGGGGGTCACATCCTGTCTTGTGCTGCTCCATGAAACTTCTCTACAACCCTTGTCTGTTAAGTGATTAAACATAAGAACAGTTATGTACTCTGGTAATTTCATGAAATATTCACATTCTCTTTGCTAATTCTCCTCTCCTACCTTCAACTACAAGAAGATAAATTAGCTCCTGCTTGAGTCTCACAGAGTGACAGGAGGAATGGCCAAGGATGCATCTGGGGGAGCCCCAGTGCTGGGCACCTGGTCTTAGTGAGCTTTCCAGGGTAAGATCTAAGCTCAGCACAAAGATGGCAGAACTCAGTGATTCTGGAAATCCACAGGCTCCTATAAAGTTTACTGTAAACGTCATCAGACTGTGTCAGTTGGCTTTCTGTCACTGTGATGAAATACCCGAGAGAATCATCTTACAAAGAGGAAGATTTTTTTGGCTTATGGTTTCAGACCATGGTCACTTGGCCCTGTTGCTCTGGGCCTGGTGTGGCAGAGTACCTCATGGTGGGAGTACATGGAAGAAGAGGTCTGTTCACCTCACAACAGCCAAGAAGCAAAAAGAGAGATAAGAAGGGGCCAAGTCTTAAAATCCCCTTCAAGTCCACACCCCCAGTGACTAGACTTCCTCCAAGTAGACTCTACTCCTAAAGGTTCTACCTTCTCTTAATAGCACCATAGTCTGAGGACGAAGTCTTTAACACATGGGCCTTTAGAGGACATGTCAGATCCAAACTACAGCAGCCTGCATAGAATAGTCCCAGTCATTACTGCATACAGTATTACCATTCCTTGTCTGGCTTTCACCACAGTAGAATTCCTATTAATTTTAAAAACACTTATCAGTTATTACATCAGACTTGAGTTTCAACGCTAGAGGATTTGAAAGGTTTCAGCTTCCCGAAAGTAAGTTACTCATTGATTTTCTCTAGGTTACCAGTATATAGGTTTTGCTCAGTTATGTGCTGATAAATGTTTAACAACTGGCTTGTGGGGTAAGGGAGAGAAGGGAGAGCCATGAATTATAGCATTTGAACATTTTTATACTGTAAATGATAATTTCAAGCTACCAGGCTGAACTTGCTGAATGCCAGGTAAGAAGAGACATGCAGTGCACACCATTCATATTTCCAGCATACTGGTACAACAGACTAATTGCCCTTGAAGACATAGACAATGGTGAAACATAGTAAAATAGCTAAGAAGGGTTCTGAGTATTTCATCTTTTGTTTCTAGTATAATGTATTTTAATTGTCATATCGATGAGACACGATCAAAATATATAATGAATGTTTAAATTTTCAAAAAATTTTTACAGTAAAAGACAAATTGCTATTAACCCCCCTCAGGATACTCCCTCTCACTTTGAACACACTTATCCCATCATTCTTGCCACTTTCTGAAGCAGTTCTGGGTATCTTCTTTCATGAGTATCTTTAGTTGTGCTGTTGTGGCTGCCTTAATGTCCTGAATCAATTCAAAACATTTATCTTTCATGTCATTCTGACTTTGGGGAAGAGCTAGAAGTCACACAGAGCTAGTGAATAAAGTGGATGAGGACCCATTGTAATTTTTTTTTTTTGGCAGAAATTGCCATAAACGATTGATCAACAATGTGTGATCAAAAACTACAGTGAATGTTTAAATTTTAAAATGTATCAACAGTAAAAGACATGTTGCCATTAATCACTCCTGAATACTCAAAATACAGCCCTTTACCTTGAACACACTTATCCCATTATTCTTAACAATATGTTCTTTACTGTAATACTTTTTTTAATATTCACTATTTTTTTGATCATCTTTTGTATATTTTGTGGTACTGGACATTGACCCTATGGCCTCACACTTGTTCTACCATAAAGCTACATTCTCTACCCCCATTACTTTTTAATTTTTATTTTAAGACAAGGTCTCACTAAGTTGCCCAGACAGGCCTCAAAGTTGCTATCCTCTTGCCTTAGACTATAAAACAGCAGTTTAAAAATTAAATTTTAATAATGACTGTGTTCAATAATCAGTTCATAACATTTTTGAAACTTTTAACAGTTATCTCTCTAAGCTGTCACAGGCAAGTCCCCACTCACCACTGGTAGAGCCACATTTCTGTAAAGATGGTCAAGTGGAAGGTAGGAATTGCTCCACTCCTCAACTTACACAATTCCCAGTGATAATATCACTCATCTTGTCCCTGACTTGATTCACCATAGAGAGACAAATGTCTGTAGACAGCCAAGCAGAAGTTCTTTCCACATTTAAATAGGCCTTTTGGGGAGATTCATGAAATGACAATGGGAAAAAAAAAAGTGAAATGACAATGGAGAATGTACTGTCTCAAGAAGATCCTGAAGATGAGGCTAACTAGCCCTGTGGATGCTGTGCTACTGGCAGGACTGTGAAGCCTGGAAGTTTATCCCGAGAAGCTATGTGAGGAACAATTTTATTTGGAGTTTCTGCAAAAGCCTCAGAGGAACTTTATTACCAGGATATTTCTATAGACCTCACCAACTCAGAAAACCATTTGGAATTTTCCCACAGAGAAATTCTGAGGAGAATCATTCAGAGCACCCTGAATTTTACTCCTGAGAACCACAAAAGCACTAGTACAAATTCACCCTGGCCCTCTAATCTGTGAAACATGGTCTCTAGACCCTCTATTCTCACCCATTCCACTTTCTTCTGTGTTTATGTGATAACTTTTATGGTTTAAATCTAAAATGTCCCCCCAAAATCTCATGTCGTTGGAAGGTGATTGGATCTTGGTGGCGTTATATTCATTAGTTGGTTCATCCATTGATGACTTAAGTATCTGAATGTGCTGTGAAGGTGGTGCCTGCTCAGAAGAAGCAGGTCACTGGGGGCATGATCTGGAAGGGCATATTCTTGCTCTCAGCTTCTCCCTTCTCTCTTTGCTTCCCGGCCATGATGATGTGAACAGTTGTCCTCCACCATGCAGTTTTGGCCTTGGACCAAACCCACTGAAACTGTGAACCAAAATAAACCTCTCCTCCTTTAAGCTGCAGGTATCAGATGTTTTGTCTCAGTAACAAGAAAGCCGACTAATACAGAAAATACTTGGCACTAGTAATGGTATCATAGCTGTGACTATACCTAACCATGTGATTTGGAAGCTTTTGGAATTTGTAAGAGAAGTTTGGAATGGTTTTAAAATACAAGCTAGAGAAGCCTTAGAATACTGTGAGTAGTGCTTGGTGTGTGATGCTGATCAGAACTCAGAAGACCAGAATGCTGATAGAAATGTGAAGAATAAAGTCCAGGCTCATAAGGTTTCAGTTAGAAACAAGGACTCTATTAAAAACTAGAGGCCACGTGTGTTATACTCTGGCAAAAATTTGTCTATATTTTGCCCATTTCCTGAGACTCTACAGGAGACTGAGATTAGGGGCAGTGGACTAGTTAATATAGTAAAGGAAACTTTAAGGCAGCCCAGTATTCAAGCTGTGGCATGAGTACTTGGACTACTTTTAGCCAGATTTACAATGAGAATTAGGAGCAAAAATGGAACCAAATGATATGAAGTTTGCCCAGAAGGAAAGCATTAATAAAGTTGGGACAAAAGAAAGTGTTGTTCCTGAGAAGATGACCATTAAAAAGTAGTCAAATCACTTCTGGGAAGATGGCACAGCAGCAAGCAGCAGAGAAACAGCCTCTCTGAGTTTTATTGTCCAGACACTGGAATGAAGACAACATGAGGAAGAGAAGAAAGAGAGCCAGCAAAGATCTGAAGTGAAAATTGAAGCCCACAGAGATATCACAAAGAGGAACCTCAGCAAAGAAGGAGGTGGCAAATGGCACTTTCTCCTTGAGCCCGGGCTTGTGAAGTAGGAGAGGTGACTCAAGCATGCAGACACATGGTGACTACTCGTAACCCTGGAGGCCTCAATGAGAGATGCGCCAGTGGAATGGAGTGGTGGATGCAGTGACTGCAGTGGCTGGTGAGTTATTCGGGTTCCAATATCCCCAGGAGAGGGTGATTGGCCGGTTGCCATCTCCCTGTGTCAGGGCAAGGTGGAGCCAAGTCCAAGGCAGCAGGAGACATGTACTGTGTCACTAGCTGGACATACTGGGTTCCAACCTCACAGCCAGAAACGAGCCTGAACTTTAGTGGAAATAATGGTGACCTCTTGCTGGGATTATCCACTACCCCACTATAAATCTACTGCTGGAATCAACACTGATCTGGGCCTGCCCATTCTGTCTACCAGTGACAGCAGAGACACACCCAGAAGTGGACATTTTTCCTTCTTTTTCCCACCTCTTCTTTTTCTTTTGTCCTGTTTTTATTTGTGTGAAACTTGTTTCTAATTTTTTGTTGTTAATGTTTTATTCTGTTCTTGTTTTTATTTCTTCCTTCTCTTGTTCCCTCCCATCTTCTTCACCAGTTTCCCAGATTTTGTGTAATCTTCCTCGGTCCTCTAACCTTGCTTTGCATCTCTTCCTCTTTTTCCATTTCTCCATTTTATCCTCATAATCTCTTTTGAATTTTCTCCCCTCAGGGCAAAATCACTATATTGAGGGTATTCTTACTGTATACAGTTTTCTGGTTTATTTTAGATATTGTTATATAACCACGAATATAGTTCACATGGTTAAAGTTGGCAAATTAATAATTACTGCAGTTTGTTATTTTCTAGGGTATGTTTGATACTATCGTCATTACTGATTGTACTACCTTAGCCAGGAGACAGAATTGTTCTAATTAGTTGTTCTTCCTTCTAGCCCAAGACTGAGATTGCCCGAGAGTCATACATAACACTACAACAGCTAGACAACAACAGATAGGCTACAACAGATAGCAACTTCTCATCCCCGATAAACTGAAGAAGTACAGTCTTGCAACAGACTATAAACCCCAAAACCACCTACACCTGGAAGACATCTCTGACAAGTAGTCATTTCCAAAGGGTTCTCAATACTTGCAACAAAGCTACTTGCCATAAGCAATTTACAAGCATCAACTCAGCAACTAAACTAAAAACAAAAAACAAAAAAATGACAAGACATGCAAGCAAGATGCAACCCCAGACTTCCAGGACACCAAAGGCAAACCGAGGGGTCAATGAGGAGGAACAATCCAAAAGCCACCCACCTGGACTCTCTGAAGTGGTACCAGCGGAAATAACAAAGCAGATGAAAGAGGCTCTAGAGAAAATTAAATCAGAAGTAATTTCACAGGTAACTACACAGATCGTGACTAGAATAAAAGACAAGACTAGTGACTCCGGAACAGATAGATTAAGAAAAAAAAAGAAAAAAGAGGATCTTAGGAAAACAATGGGAACCATGAACACCCAACATAGGAAAGAAATGAAATCTGTGAAACAGATTCAAACAGATATTCAGGAGATTAACAATTCCACTGAAAGTGTATGCAGCAGAATGAACCAATGTGAGAACATAATATCAGATATAGAAGAGAGGACTGCACTTAGCAATCATGAAAAGAAAGCATTCTTAAAAATAGTAAGGGACCATAACAAATCAATCCAACAGCTGCTAGATGACACAAAGAATAACATTAAGACTGATCAGAGTCATGAAAAAGCAGGAGCTAGCACAAATGACATTAAAAAAAAAAAACCCTGTTCACAGAAGTAATGGCAGAAAACTTCCCAAGTATGGAAAAAAAATTTGACATACAGATAACTGAAGCATATAGAACTCTAAATAGCCATGATCAAAAAACTACCCCAAGGCATATAATAGTCAAGATTCCAAAAATGCACAAGATCAGAATATTAAAAGCTGTTAGAGAAAAGAAACAAATCAACTATAAAGGAAAGTCTGTCAGAATCACATCAGATTTCTCAGCACAAACCCTTAAGTCAAGGAGAGCTTGGAGTGAAGTATTTCAAATCTTAAAAGAAAACAACCACCACCTAGATTGATGTACCTTGCAAAACTATCTTTCAAAATTAATGGAGAAGTAAGATACTTCCATGACAAAGAACACCTAAAGAAATTCATGACCACCAAACTAGCACTCCAAAATGTTCTGAAGGACATTCTAAAAAGAGATGATGAGGACTACAACTCCAGGAACCTGAACAGAATGAATTCATCAGGCCAGGCAAGTAATTAAACAGAGGGGAGCAAAAGGAAACCAACAATATGAAAATTACATGACAAGGATAAGTCAATACATATCAGTATAACCATCAACGTAAGTGGTCTTGAGTCACCAATCAAAAGAAATAGACTGCAGAATGGATCAAGAAAAAAAATCCAAAATTATGCTGCATACAAGAAACACAATTAATTCAAAAACAAATTCATAGACTGAAAGTCAAAGGATAGAAAATAATACTTCATGCAACAGGAACCTGGAAAAAATCAGGGGTAGCTATTTTACTTACAGACAAAGTGGATTTCAAGCCAAGACTGATTAAAAGAGATAAAGAAGGTTACTACATCCTTGTAAAGAAAACAATCCAAGAGGAAAAGATAACAATCATAAATATATATGTACCAAATACCAGCACACCCAACTACATAAAACAAAAATTAACAGACATGAGAAACCAAATAAGTACCAATACAATTGTAACAGGGACTTCAGTACCTCACTGTCACAAATAGACACATCAACTAGACAAAAAAATCAATAAAGAAATGTCAGAACTAAATCAAGTTTTTGAAAAAATGGACTTAATAGATGTCTACAGAGTGTGCCACCCTAAAACATTGGAATACAAATTCTTCTCAGCTGCACACGGATGTTCTCCAAAGTAGGCCGCATACTACATCAAGGAACTAGCTTAAGTAAATGCAAATGAATTAAAATTATCCTATGCAAATTATCACACCATAGTGCAATGAGTTTGGAAATCGATTTCAAAAGGACCACAAAAACATCATAGTAGGCACATAAGGATATTCTCTATTCTTGTGCTTTTCATATTGAAAAAATGGGACAGAAAAAAGGGGTAGTAATCCATTTAGAAACCTTATCAATTCCTTATTTAATATATCTTCAGGTATAGTGGAGTCTTTTTGATAGGTGTGTGCTTTAAGGAATAGGAGCTTAACTGTTCCCTAATTATATAGGTCTTGAAGGCCAAGGACATCTTCATGAACAGTCACACAGCCCCTACACTCAAAAGGGTTTAACATTCTCCTATTGACATCTTGAAATTCTTAATGTATTTTTTAACAAAGGTCCTACGTTATTAGTTTCTGAAATCAGGTTTGAGGAATTCCTCATGTCCAGATTGCTGGATTTAAGCAGATCGTATTTCTCATTCTTACACTCTTTGCTGCTTAATGAATAGATTAACAAAGAAGTTGGGTAATGGTAAGAGTGATGAAGTACAATATTTGGCTCTGGCAGAGTACAGGCAGCCTCTGGATTTGATTAAGGATACAGAGTCAGAACACTTGTATTTGACAGTGGTCCCCAGAGGGACAGTCACAATAATGCCACTTCTGCAAAACTGGCACACAGATATGATCACTGTAAGTCCTTATCATGGTGCCTTTGACTGGGTTTCTACAAGTGGAATTAAACAATTGATTCCTTCATATACTGAATAAATAATTATTTTTAAAATGGCTTTCTTGGAAAAAACTGGGAAGCAAGCAAAAACACCCCATTCCATTCTGCATTCTTGATAAGCTAATGGTATTATACGTCTCAAAAATGTTTGTCAGATGCAGAAGGTGGATGATGATTCATGATACTATAGAGAACTTGTAAGCAGATTTCTGAATGTTTCTTCTGCTTTCTGATCACTTGTCTTTCTGGGGGTAATTTTGTGCCATGGGCATTAATGGTGTTTTAGGACTTCATCCTTCTCCTCTTTACCTCTCCATAGTGTCTTCTGTGACATCCTGCTTTGTCCATTTGAGGGGAGCTCTGTGTTCTTGAATATAACTGCAGCTTCTTTACTCTCTCAGCTCCAGGCCAATTCTCAGGCCTTCCTGGATTTGGCTTCCTAGAATTAAGTTACAATCTTTTTACTCTCCTGCTCAAAACTCTTCTCTGGTCCACCTACTTAAATAGTAACTCCCCAGCTTGGCCTTGAGGACCTTTCCTTAAATGGCCTTCACATTATACCCAGTACTCCCAGACTTCTACTCCAGGAACATCACCATCTCTAACTAGTAACAACTCAAAGTATTTCCAGACACTGCCAAATATCCTCTGGAGGGGAAGATCATCCCGATTGAGAACCATTGTTAAAGTTCATCCCAAATGATACTTTTTATTAAAAACATTTCTTATGCTGTTTTTTCCTCCTCTCGCCCCCAGTATTTCATTCTGCCTTACAGTTACCATTATTTGTGAACAGGTATTTTCTTCTGTTGTTTTACAATGTCTTTCTGGCTTTGGGAAACCACGGGATGCATTTTAGAAATAAATCAAACAAGACCATATCTTAGGCTCAGAAGTCAGCTGTCTTCATTAAAGTCTCAGAGCTAAGCCAGGTGTGGTGACACACATCTATAATCACTCGGGAGGCTAAGGCAGGAGGATCTGTGCCAGTTCGAGGCCAGCCTGAGCTACATAGTAAGCTCAAGCTCGGCCTGAACTACAAAGTGAGACTCTGTCTCAAAAAAAAAAAAAAAAAAAGTATATAAATCTCAGAGCTATTGTTCACTCATTGTGTGATTCTTGAAGAAGATATTTAATCTCTCTTATCCTTTGTTAAAAGGGATAAAATGTTAATGGAAAGAGGGAGCAATTAGGCAATCATTTTATTACTGTATTTTTTAAATTTTAATTTTAATTTTTTTTGTTACATGTTTGCAGTACATAATGATTATATTCTTTATGGGAAGTTCATACATACACATAACACATCCTAATTCTTCTTTCACCCTCTTCCCCTCCTCTTCCTCTCCCCTGCCTCCATCTCTTGGTCCTCTTCCTTTCTGAAAACAAAACAAAACAAAAAAATTATGTCCCTATTTCCTAATACCTATCTTTTATTTTGCTCTTTATATTCTGGGTTATTCATATAAAAGAAACCATGCAATATTTCTGCATCTGATTGGTTTCACTTAACATTATGGTCTCAAGATGCATCCATATTCCCATAAATAACTCAAATTTATCCTTCTTTATGGCAGAGTAGTACTCCACTGTGTGTAAATGCCACATTTTCTTTATCCATTCATTCCAAGGTTTAGCTATTATGAGTTGTGCTACTATAAACATAGGTATTCGTGTACCACTGTAATATGCTATCTTTAACTGTTTCAGCAAGATACATAGAAGGGGAATAGCTGGGTCAAATGGAATTTCTATTTTTAGTTTTTTAAGGAATCTCCATACTGATTTCCATAGTAGTTGTACTAGTTTACATTCCCACCAACAGTGTAGGATTCCTTTTTCCCTGTATTTATATTACCCGTATTTGTTATTACTTGATTTCTTGATTTTTGCCATTCTTTCTGGAGTAAGGTAGATTCTCAGTGTTGTTTTAATTTTCATTTCTCTAATGGCCAGAGATGTTGAAAATTCTTTCATGTATTTTTGGCCATGTGTACTTCTTCTGAGAAGTGTCTATTAACTTCAGCTGCCCACTGGGCCTTTTAATAAGGGTGTCTAATTTTTACTGAGTTCTTTATATATTCTAGATATTAGTCCTCTGCCTGAGGAATAGCTGCCAAAAATTTTTTTTCTCATCTGTAGGTTGTCTCTTCAGTCTGCTAGTTGTTTCTTTTGCTGTACAGAAAGTTTTTAATTTGATATGATCCCATTTATTGATTCTTGGTGATATTTCTTGAGCTACTGGGGTTCTGCTCATAAAGTCCTTACCTACACCAATGTCTTCAAGAGTTTTACCTATGTTATCTTCCAACAGATTAAGTGTTTCTGTTTTAACATTTGGATCTCTGATCCATTTTGATTTTAGTTTAATACATGGTGAAAGACATCAGTCTAGATTCAGTCTTGTACATGTGGAAAGCCAGTTTTTCCAGCACCATTTGTCAAAGAGGCTATCTTTCCTACAGC
Source organism: Hystrix cristata (assembly GCA_004026905.1). Taxonomy (NCBI): domain Eukaryota; kingdom Metazoa; phylum Chordata; class Mammalia; order Rodentia; family Hystricidae; genus Hystrix; species Hystrix cristata. Next base: position 59,516 of record PVJO010010347.1, read on the forward strand.
ATACGTTCTCTGCCCCATTCTTAAAGACCAGTTATCTGAATGTGCCTGGAGTTGTTTTTGCATCCTCTATTCTGTTCCACTGATCCACTTATCTGATTTTGTGCCAGTACTGTGCTGTTTTTATCACTGTAGCTTTGAAGTGTAATTTGAAGTCTGGGGTTGTGATGCCTTCTACTTTGCTTTTGTTGCCAAGAATTGCTTTTGCTATTCCGGGTCTCTTCTGTTTCCATACAGATTTAATGATGAATGCTATTGCTATTTTCATTAAATCTTTATATGAACTTTAGAAGTATGGTCATTTTGACAATATTGGTTCTGACCATTCAGAACCAATGGGTATATCTTTGGTTTATCTTTCCATTTTCTAATGTCCTCTTCAATTCCCTTTTTCACAGTAATGTAGCTGTCATTATAGGTCTTTTACTTCCTTGGTTAGGTTAATTCCTAAGCATTTAATTTTTGTTGCTGCTATTGTGAATGGATTGTTTTCCTAATTTCTTTCTTGGTGAGTTAATTATTGGTGTACAAGAACACTACTGATTTTCGTGTGCTGATTTTGTATCCTGCTACACTATAGAATTTGATCTCTAGGAGTGTTTTGGTGGAATTTTTTGGAAGTAGAGGATCATGTCATTTGCAAATAATGACAATTCGACTTTTTCCTTTTGTATACATATTCCTTTATTTCTTTCTCTTGTGTAACTGGTCTGGCTAATGGTTTGAGTGCTATATTGAACAGGAGTTCTGATAGTGGACACTCTTATCTTGTTTCTGATTTTAGAGGGAAAACTTTCAGCTTTTCCCCATTAATATGATTTTGGCAGTAGTTTTTTCAGAAATGGCTTTTATCAGATTGAGATAAGGTCCACCCATACCTATTTTCTTCAGGGTTTTTATCATGAATGGATGTTGGATTTTGTCAAAGGCTTTTTCTGCAACTGCTGAGATGATCATGTGATTTCTGTCCTCTAGGGTTTTTTTTTTTTTTTTTTTTTGGTGGGCGGGTGCCAGGGAGCAAACTCAGGGTCTTGTACTTGCTAGGCAAGTGCTTTAACCACTGAGCTAAGTCCCCAGCCCCCTCCTGTAGGTATTTTGGATCATTACTGTCTTAGTTCCTTTGTCATTGCTGTGACAAAATACCTGACATCTACAACTTAAGGAAAGAGGCTGACATTGTAGTCCATGTTTGGCTGGATCCAAGGCTTGATGGCATGGCAGAGGGGCATGACAGAAGAGAACTGCTTATTACATGGCAGACAGGGAGCAGAGAATCAAAAGAGGAGCTAGGCCATGCCCTTAGTGAGCCACTTGTTCTGACCAGACCCCACCATTCTGTAGCAAGTTAGCCATAAGCCCTCATAATTTAATCACCTTCCATAAACCCTGTCTATGAGTATATGAGGCTCAAGGAGAACATCAAAATGTAAGTCATAACAATTACCCCCACACACACATTGGTGTCTATAAAATGTTTGAGCAGCAAAGGCCTCCCCATGTTCCAGAAAGGTGTTACTCACTCCTGTTCCCTGAGGCCAGAGCTTGTGAGGGACAGGTGTGTGCTCTCAGGTGAGGGTGGGGCAGCAGTGGGTAGAGGGTGGCCTCAGTTGTGAGAGGAGATCCTCAAAGCTCACAGGCTCTTCCTCATTCCCTTCCTGCTCATTCTTCCTGGAGCTATGACTGAGGGACACATGTGATACATGTTAGCACCAGTCACTGGGAATTATGGAGTCATGTGAATTATTGGATATAATCCAGAAAAACTAAATTAACAATGTACATAACTTCTCACTCTCTTCTTCTATGTAAAATGGGGTAATTATGCCTTGCGGTATTGCTGTTAATGGATAAACTGTAAAATGCCATGTATTGTAAATTAAATGATTATTATGCTATCAGCAAAACTTAAACACCAAATGGAAGCAAAATCTTAACACTTAATGATTACCCTTCATAAACACTTACCACATGCCAGACATTGTGATGACTGTGTTCCTCTACATGGTTTTATTTGATCCTTGGATGCCTAAGACACAGAAGTGGATATCAGCCCCATTCTACAACTGAGGCCACTGAGGCTGGCAGAGAGTAAGTCTCTTTCCAAGGTCATACGACTGGCAGAGCAGTATTCATATTCAAATATGGATGGTGACTTTTCCATTCGGACTCAGGGTGCCAAGAAAAGCCACAGGTGGTGAGGGTGGGACCAGAAAACGTGGAGGAATTCACACTGGAAGCAAGTGATGGTCTTTTCATTTTTTTCCTCCTCTTTGGTCTGTCTCTAAGTCAGCACTAGTAATTACAAGAGCAATCTCCAGGTAGTTCTTTGGGATTCACGGACCTCTAGGGAAAGATTCTGGATGCAGAACTGACCAGTGGTCTTAGTCTGTATCCCTAGGGAGGACAGGACGGGATTCTGTTGAATACTCCATGAGAGGCAAATGAAGTGAGAACTCCTCTATCAAATTTGCCCTGATTTCTCTAATTTCAGGTGATTAGGTAATATCTATATGTGAGAATCGTGTTAACAAAGATCGGTAATCCTCCCCCACATCAAACCCACTATGCCCCAAAACTATACCCAACTTCTCAGCTTGCTCTTCTGGTGTTTTCTTCCATGTAATGATAAGTCGATATCACATTTTCTGACTCATCCATCACAAGTATTATCTATTGTCTTTTCATTATGATAGATGAGGATTTACCTCCTTTCAACGTTTTCCTTCTCTTTCATCGATGCTCTCAATAAGGCCAGTTCTTTGCACAGCAAAAGAAACTACCAACAAAGTGAAGAGACAACCCACAGAGTGGGAAAAAATTTTTGCCAGCTATTCCTCTGACAAAGGACTAACATCTTGAATATATAAAGAACTCAAAAAAATCAGACCCCCAAATTTAAAGACCCAATCCAAAAGTGGGCAGCAGAAATTAATAGACACTTCTCAGATGAAGAAGTAGAAACAGCAGATAGACATATGAAAAAATGTTCAACATCACTGGTCATTCAAGAGATACAAATCAAAACAACCCTGAGATTCCACCTCACTCCACAAAGAATGGCTATTATCAACAAATCAGCCAGTAACAAATGCTGGAGGGGCTGTGGAGAAAAAGGAACCCTTCTCCACTGTTGGTGGGAATGTAGACTGGTACAACCACTATGGAAATCAGTGTGGAGATTCCTCAGAGAACTAGGACTAGAGATTCCATTTGACCCAGCTATTCCACTTCTTGGTATCTTCCCAAAAGAATTAAAATCATTATACTGCAGGGATATATGCACACCCATGTTTATAGCAGCACAGTTTGTAATAGCTAAACCTTGGAAGCAGCCCAAATGCCCATCAACAGTAGAATGGATTAAGAAAATGTGGTATTTTTATACAATGGAGTACTACTCTGCCATAAAGAATGATAAGCTTGAGATATTCCTAGGTAAATGGATGCATCTTGAGACCATACTTCTAAGTGAAACAAATCGGACACACATGTTTAAATACCGCATAGTTTCTCTGGTGTGAGAAACTGAAGTGTAAATAAAGACTAAAATGTATTATATTGGGAAAGGGAAGAAAATGTCCAAATGGGAAAGGGAACAAGGGAGGGGGAAAGGAACAGAGGGACAAGAGAAATAAGAAATGGAAGGAAAAAATGGAAACAAAGATTTTGTAAATAGGGAGGGAGGAGGGGGTGAGGGGAGGGGAATGGGAAAAAAAGAAGCAACAAGCTATATCATATACAGGTACAAATCCCCAATGATGAATGTTATCAATATGTACATCGAAAATGTACCATTAAAATAAAATTTAAAAAAAATAAAGCCAGTTCACAGTGCAGAGTAAGTAAAATCTATTCATTCCTTCAGCTACTTATTGACCGTCTAATACAGGCCATGCTCTGGGATAAAGTAGTGAACACACACATAAAACCTGTATGTGTGATAAACAATCAAACAAAAACAGTGTTAGGTAGTAAGGAAAGCAATGAAGAAAATAGAAGGATAATAAGACACCAGACAGTTACAGGGAATGCTTTCTCAAAGGGTCTAAGAAGTGATGTGTGAATCATGCATTCATTCATTTGACTGAGGAAGGGAAGCAGGCAGATATCAGGTATTTAAGAAAAAAATTACTTATGACATTTGCTAAAGACAAGAAGGAAGACTTCATGGAGGGAAGGCTAGCACAACAGTTGTAGAGATCATTTCAATAGGATATTGCTGTAGGGGGAGCGACTGAATATAACAAGGCCAAGTGGGGATTTATAGCCAAGGAATAGGGTGAGTCAGTAGATGGGAAATTACTAAAACAAAACATTAGGCAGGAATACGGGAGATATTTGATAGGTGGATTCAACAAAATTCTTTTTTTATTTTTGACACAGAGTCTTGCTATGCCTTTCCAGCTGGTCTTGAACTCACTATGTAGCTAAGGGTGGCCTCAAACTCACAGCAATCTTTCTGCCTCAGCCTCCCAGTGCTGGGATTATAGGCATGCACCGCCATGCCTGGCCATCAATAGAATTCTTGCTGCAGGTAAGCCAGGGTTAGAAGAGGGAGATCAAATATCAAAGGTGGGAGATTTTTTATAACATATAATAAAAAGGTGGGAGATTTTTAAATTATACAATAATTAAATAATTATAAATGTATATAAGTTGTACAGATGTCACTGAGACATTTCCATATATGCATTCCTTGATCATGTCCACCCTCCCTACTACCCTCTCTCAACCCCTTCTCCTGCCCTAATAGTCTTCTTGTCCCTTTCTCCTTCCCTAGTAGTCTCTCTTCTACCTACAGGTCATCTTTTTTCATTCCAAGATTCAGGTACCAGCTTTATGGTACTGGAAGACAGCCTTTGGTTTATTTAGTTATTTTTGCCAGTGCAAGTCTGGAAAGCCTGGTGTGGATCTACAGCTGAAAGGCATGGTGGAAGCAGGCTCTCGATTCTTGGTCTGTGCAGGGACACATTCCTAAGTCTGCAGTTCCTACAGAAGCCCCCTGACACTGCAGGGTGATGCTCTTGGCTGCACTGGCGGTGGCAGCTCTTCTGGAAGGCCCGTTCCAGAGGTGTTCGGGGAGCTGTTCCCAAAGACTCAGCTTACAACGAACTGCTATCTCCATTCCCAGTCATCTGGAAGCATCTACTTCCTTGTTTTAGATACCTTTCTGCTGAAAATAAATACCGAGACTAGTTCTTATGTCCTGCAATTGAGCCTTCACTGATACATTACTCATAAGTGAAAATGAGTACTAGGGTTGTGCTTTCTTTGTTGTAATTATCCAAAAAATAAAAAATACCATATTTTATCATTTCCTTAATTAATTTAAGGATACTGGAAGCTTTCTATGCCATCCGAGGGCTGTTCAATATAAATTTCTACCTGGGTTTCATTAAAGCTATAAGATAATACATCTTTCCTTTGTTTGTCTGGAGTC
>PVJO010010348.1:0-65734 GCA_004026905.1 Hystrix cristata
ACACACACACACACACACACACACACACACACACTCTGATGCCAGAAAGTAGGGGCTGATCCCCTGCACACTCACCTGCAGTTTTATTGCACTCAAAGTTGATGACACTCATGCGCTGGAACCCTGAGCTGCATTCCTCGCCTCCAAAATATATCAGGGTGAGGTCTCCATCAGAGTACCTAGAATTTTGTGAATATGCAAATGTTTTATAAAACCAAGAAACCAACTTGAATTTTTAAAAAATTGCTACATTACGTGTTTTGCATGCCATCAACAAATCATAACTGACATTAAACACCACGCTCTCCAGCCAGCGGGGGAAACATCCCAGAAAATGACTTCCAACTGCACAGGCTTCAAACAACAACAGGGTGCAAGGAGAATGCTGATGGGTTTTGCTGTGAATATAAAGACTTCTCTTGCTCTCACTTTTGGATTTCACACAAAATAAATAACGCCCAAGAATCAGCCAGATTTTTTAGCCAACATCCTAAGTACAATATCACCTGACCAACTCTGGGACAAGACTTGTTTCACAGAACTGCGTCTTCACATTCCTTCTGTGATAGTAACTACCACAAGAATCCACTAAGTAGGTCAAAAGAATGTGCTAAACCAAACTGTCCAGCTGCTTACAACTTTTACATAGTGCCAACAGCATCCTCAAACTACCAGAGAAATATCAAAGCTCAAAACCATAAACTTTAAAATACAGACGCTAACTGTAGGCTAGTTAAGTAAATTTCCTACACTACGGTTCCTTACACACAATAGTTACAGGACAAACAGCTCTAACAGATGCATTCTTATTGTAAAGTCAGGAAAAGCATCCAGATGTTTAGCAACAATAGCAAGAGGCCTAAGTTACACAGGAAGGAGTGCTGGCTTCGCTGACTTTCCTGCACTTGGAGAAAGTGGGAAGAGGAAAGGGGTGAGGCCAAGTCATGTCTCACAAGCACACACACAATGCACTTGACAGATACGCGTGTGCATGCGTGCACAGGGGCTGCTGACGCACCGGAGAGTCTGGTTCTGCGGCTTTCCTGCTATCTTGACTTGAGTGGAATCGGTCTTCTTCACTTGACAAACTGCAGCCTCTTTCTTATTACAAGATGGAGACTTAGCCTCCCCACAGACATTTAAATAAAATGTATATTCTTTTCCATCAGAAGCATAGGACCCTATAGAAGAGAATAAACAAGAAGGGCTGTTTGTAATGACAGCTGTCCCAAAGTGAAGTATTTCAGGAGTCCAACCCAAATCCCGACTCCAAAGCCAGCCCAGCAGGACCTCAGACAGTGCACTTGAGCCCCCCACCCCAGTGGCCATCTCGTTCCCTGTCCTTCCCTCGTCTTCCTGAGTGGCACCAGAAGCCACCAAGCACAGGCGCCTGCTCACCTCCGGGCTGGGTGAGAGGGCTGAGGTCAACGGCGATGTCATGCTGCCCGCTGCTGAGGGCACAAGTGCTGCTCTCCAGGTAGTCCCTGTGGCAGGCATACTCGGTGATCCATTCGACTTCGTAGCGGCAATTGGACTTGGCAGTGAGCTTGGGGATGGTGCCCTACCGGGAACAATGGAAAAGGAGCTGAATGAAAGTTTCAATGTAGTTTAAATGCAGACTTTCCATGAATTTGAAAAGCTCGGGTGGGTTTTTGGGTTTTTACATTTTTTCAGTTCCTGGTGTTCGAATCATAACTGCCACTTACTCATTTTGATTATATGATGTATAATACCACCATTTACTTTTTTTAACTCGTTTTTACTTTAACATTTCTTTTTTTTATATGTGACTTACAACCACAGCACTGACTTGTAACTTCACTCCTTTTCGGTTCGCCCTCACAGCGACACTCCAGCTTCAGCCCGCAAGCCCGCACTAAACTCAGCATCGCCTGAGAATCACGATGACCTTGGCAAGCAGCAAGGAGCGATGAGGGGAGCGTGGCCTGTCTGAACCCCCACACCAAGTGAACAGGTGCATACATCCAGGCATGGTCTGCAGCTCTTTCCTTAGGCTGACAAAGGGGACTGGCACTACTTCATCTGTACTCAAATCTGCTGGGGGAGGAGGTGAGCCCAGGCATCAGCCAAACACAAGTCCAGATTCTACACCGTTACGGTTTATATCTAGATGCCCCCAAGACCCTCATGTGCTCACAGGCAGGGATTCTGGAAGGTGATGGACTATGGAGGCACTACAGCTAACTTGCTGTTAAGAGGTGGGCCTGGTTAGCAGACCACTGGGACGTGACCTGGAAGAGTGTCATCTCTGCCGTGCCATTCCTGCCCTGAAGCCAGCCAACCACAGACTATAAATGAGCCAAAATAAACCACTCCTCCTTTAATTTGTGGGTGCTGGGCATTTGGCACTAGTGACAAAAAAAAAGTGACTAAGATGACCACTACGCTGCCTTCACAACTGCAAGCATCACACATCTTCAGCGTGAACTATGGAGAGTGCTGACGACGCCCAGACTCATTAGCGAGCCAGTTTCTTTTTAGCCCTCCTTGGAAGAAACGCCTTACCAGGAATAGTTGCCCAGCTGCTTATGGCACTGTTAATTCTGCATTTACTGAGCTCACTACAGGTCAGTCACAATACCAGGCACCAAGTTTACAACAGGTCACGTGATGCGTAAGGTGCAGTGCTACAGACTCCACCCTCCCATCTGACTCAAAACTGATGCTGCTCCCAAACCCTGAGTTCAGTGTGCCTGCCACCAAGTGACACATGGCCATGGGCTTAGTGAGACAGCCCAGCACAAAAAGCCAATACTGTAGGCTACATTTAAGTAAAAGGTCCACAAAAGGCAAATCCAGAGACAGAGAGTAGACTCGTGGTTGTGTGGCTGTTGGCACTGAGCTGGCAACGGGATGTGACTGCAGATGGGCACGAGGCTTCTTTTTGGGATGATGGAAATGTGGTGATGGTTGCGTAATTCAGTAAAAATTACTAAGAATCACTGAATCCTACTTAAAATAGGTAGATTTTACAGGATGTAAATTCAATAAAGCTTTTTTAAAAAAATCCATATGACAAGATAATGTTTACTAAATACTAGCTGCCAAAAACATTCAACAAGTCAACACAGATGCTTCAATAAACCCTATAGCCACTTCAGTCTCCAAACACAAGTAATAAGTTCTGCCCAGGGAACAGTTCTGCTGGAAAGGGAACCCTCAGCCCCAAGAACGATGTATCGGCCTCCTCTCCAAACACCCAGAAATGCTTCAAACCCCTCAGGAAAAAAAGGACAAAAACACCCATTACTTATAACTTGCATAAAATGATTACTAGCAAATAGAAGGGAAAACTAAAAAAAAAAAAAAGTAAGTATCAAAATTGTAATATAGAAGATTTCAATTCACACCCCATCTATAGGTACAACTACAAGGTATAAATAAATATTCCCCCACATTCTATTCAGAACTCACATAAGACAGAAAGGTCTCACTGGGCTGACATCACAGGCTTGTGAGGCTGGAGACATTAAACTCTGGAAAGCTGAGCTTGGATTACATTTGTCTCTAGGTTCCACACACACCAACAAGCCAGTGAACAGCCCAAAACCAGAGCAAATTTCACACTTGTCTGAGGGCAGGGGAGTGTGGTTTTCTGGCAAAAGAGTTTGGACCCTCCTCCCTCGCTCTATTAGAGTGACAGAAACAAATTAAACGGAAGGCCTGGCCCCTCCTCCCAGGGATGACTCTTTCCCATCCCCACCCAGCCCCTGTCCAGACACTTCCACCGCAAATCAACTGTACACAGGTCACTGGTAAGAGGTCTCAAGGCAAGTAAGACTCAGCACTCTAGGAGCCTGCAAGTGTGCTACAGATTTAGAAGACAAGCCGGGCTGCAGTGGCACACACCTGTAATCCCAGCACTCTGGAGGCTGAGGGAAGAAGGGTCACCACGAATTCAAGGGCAGCCCGGTCTACACAGTGAGTTTAAGGCCAGCCTAAATTACAGAGTAAGACCTTGTCTCAAAAATTTAAAAAAAAAAAAAAAAGATTTGGAAAACAGAGGGCCTAGGGATGTGGTACAGCACCCACCTAGCATGCAGAGGCCCTGGGTTGGGTCTCCAGCACCTCAAAGATAAAAAGTGAAAAGCAGCCAGAGAACAGAGTGATAAATCTGCTTGTGAAAAGGGACTGCAGGCAGGACAGGACCGTGGGGTGCAAATTAGGGAAGACAGAGGCATGAAAGTCCCCCTTACAAGAAATCCCAGGCTTAAAGTTATACCAACAGTTTTTCAACTATTTGCTAAAATTAACCACCCCTCAAAAAAACCAGAAATACAGTGGTACCTCGGTTCACAAACTTAATTCTTTCCCCAATTCCAGTCACAAACTGAACTGGTCAAGAACTGAATTAAATTCAGTGGTTAGGTTCAATGCTGACCTTTTGGGAAATTTGATTTGGTTCTCATTCAGTTCGGTTTGCACCCAGAACACTATATCTGTTCGTGATCCACTCAAAATCATCACAGGCAGACCAGAACAAAATATCCCAATATCCCAACATCCCGCTATGGGTATAAAGGCCTCTCCCAGCTGGGTGACAGAGCTCCCTCTGCACGGCACTACAGAGCACATCAGGGCTCTCTAGAGGCTGTGTCCACCCTGACATCTCCCCTCCCCATCCGCAGCCCAGGACCTCCTTGACTGGTTCACCCTTCCTCGTACCAGCCCACCTGTCCCAAACCAGATGCAGGGTCACTTACGCAACTGGGGCTGAGGCTCACAGCTTAAATTCACTGCGTGACAAGCCACTCACCTCTCTCCGCTCAGAGGGGCACACGAATGTAATCGTCACTGCAGGGCTGTGACCGTCACAGAAGTCTGGCTTTCCTGCCCCTTCCTTCACATAAGTCAGGACAAGTCTGCAGGGTCCACGTGGAGAGAGACTATTACAAACTGTCAATTACATCCAAATTAAGGATGCCCTGAGAGGTCAGCACATTCACACAAAAGGAAGGTAACAGAAGAAACAAACTGTAAAAGAAGCTAGAAGATAAAATAAATATTTCAATTCCATTTTTAAGAAAACTCAAAAGTAAACTGCAATGAGCTCTATTGTTAAAATTAAAACAACTAATATATAAACCAAAAATACCAGAAAAGCTACTTGCATAATAAAAACATTTTTTGTAAGAGAACTAACAAAAACTGAGCACAGTCAAGCAGGCCAAGTGCATCTTTTCCTCCCTCCCCACCGCCCTCCATTACTAATGACTGATCCCAGGGATTTTTCACTGATTTACATTCCCAGCCCCTCAACTGCACAGGGTGGGCTTAAAGTTGCAATCCTCCTGCCTCAGCCTCCCAGAGCGCTAGGATTACAGGCATCCATTACCACACCCAGCTATTTTCCTCTATGAACAACTCCAAATCCTTTTTTCTCAACCTGAAGATACTCCAGCGCACCTGCCCAGCAGTCACAGCGGGGTTTCTCCAGTGCCCAAGCCTGGTCAGAGGGTTCATGTTCTCAAAAGGGAATGTGCCCACAGATTCCACGCATGGCAACAAAACTGCTGAAAATAGATGACCTGCCTCTCTTCCCAGACAAGCTCAAGTGATGCACAGTGCCCTGCCTTTCACCAAATCCTCGCCAGCCCTCCCAGGATGCAGAATCAATGATGCATCACTCTGTACACTTTCCCTCTTGGTCATACGGTGGAGCCTTAACCCTCACAACTCAGCTCCAACGGTACCTGCAGACTGGGACTTTAGAGGCTAATAAGTGAAAATGAGGTCAGGTGTGTGGGCCCTAATCCAATACTCCTGGTATCCTTTTCCAAAGAGGAGACAAGGACACAGACAGAGAGAGAGAGGAGCATGTGAGGACACAAAAAGGTGGTAGGCTAACAAGGAGAAAGGACGCCGAAGAAACCAACCCTGATGACACCCTAACCTTGGATTTCCAGCCTTCAGACTACACAGGAAAAAGTCTGATCTGTGGTGTTTTCTTATGACACGCTGAGCAAATCCAGACATACACATACAGAAAATTCTCAGCATCTCCCAATTCAGGTCACACACTAGTATTTTCCACGGACAAAGCTGTGCTCTATAATTGCACACCATTCCTACAATCACCCTGGTCGTAAGCACACCACTGGCTCTAGAACACAACCAGGCAAAACCGAACCAAATCCTCTTAGTAGAGGAGAAAATCAAAATCCCTGATCTACATTCAGGATGCACCCATGTACAATATATTGGAGAAAAACATAGTCGTGCCAAGGCCACACAATCTTTTCCATAGTCCTCCACGAGGCTGCACAATCCAGACACAAAGGCCACACTAGGGTGTGTGTAAAGAGTACAACTTACTACCATCCTCTGCTGGTAACTGGGGTGCCCTTCGTGCCCCAGCTAGGAGCATTGCCTGCAAACTGCCTCCCATCTCTTGCCTCTTGGATGCAAAATTAACTTCATGTGTGATAAGACAGGAAAAATATGAGGAAGCACCTGAAGGTGGGTATGATCTCATGAAGCAACATAAGGATGTGCCATAGAACAGACCATGATAGGTATTTTTACTGCTATAAAAGACATGTGAAGCTGGGTGTGGTACTACATGCCTATAATCACAGCAGTCTGGGAGGCTGAAGCAGGAGGATCACAAATTCAAGCCCAGCCTGGGCCACCTGGTGACTTAGTAAGACTCTGTCTCTAAATTTAAAAAAGGGCTGGAGATGTACCTCATTGAGAAGGCCCTGTGTTCAATCCTAAATACTATAAGACAGAGAGAAAGGTGGGGGGCAGTGGGGAGAGGGAGGGAGGAAGAGAGAGGGGAGATCACAAAGTGAGTGGGCAACAAACAACCAGCCGATATGATTTAGCAGCGCCTGCAGATCTTACATTTGTGAAGGACCAATGTGCAGGCCTATCCCAAGTCTGCTGGCGAGGGATGTGCTTGCCACTCCCTAAAGGTCGGCTGCTCGTGAGGAATAAAATGTAAACCACTGCAGAGGCAGCAGACTGACCTGTCCTTGCTGGCTAGCTTCAGTCCCTCCTTGGGCTGGCCAACATCGAACGCCTGGTTCCCTCGCAGCAGGCAGGCGGCAGTCCCCGCTGGACAGGCACGGAGCTGCGGACTTAGGTCCCGCAGGGAGTCTGTAACACATTACACACTCTGTTAAAGCAGATCAAGGATCAGAAATGGTGCTCAATGCACCTTTAGGTCCAAAGGCCCTGTTAACAATTTTGTGAGTTTTTAAAGTCTCCATCAGGTACAGTTCTGAGACCCTGGACCAGCCATCCATCTGGCCACACAAAAGCTCAGGAGCAGGGAGGTTGCACACTGAATGCAGACAGGGCCTATGAACAGGGACTACCACATCATCTGTACTTACAGAATGTTCCCCACCTCTCCTAGAAGCTTGCTAACCTTAGCATTCTCCTCTCTCAAGCTAGACAGAGGCTAGAAAATGCAAGCGCCCTACAGAGAAGTGGGAACATTAAATTAGTAGGAAAAAACAGGGAGCTCTGGGCTCATATCCTAGATCAACCCCCTCCCCACTTCCCTCTAATGACAGACTGGCCCAGCTGCTGGGGTGTGGCTCGCAGGCTGGGGAGGACTGGTGATCAGAACTAATGCGCCCAAGACATGCCAGGCAGAAGGGACCACAGCTGCAAGTCTCCAGACCCTGCAGAGATCTCTCATGGCTGGCATCGTACACGCTATCAGGCTTACTCCACACTATACATCTTCTCCTTCTTGGCCACAAACTCCTGGGGAGCAGGACTTTGGTATGTTTGACGCTGTAATCCAGCCCTTGAAGCAGCACACAGCACTTAGGAAAGGGCCAACACTCTTTTTAGCTTGAGTAATGGACAAACAGCACCGCCCCCACACTTTACCTGCCTTGCAGGTCAAGGGGGCAGAGAGGCCGCCTGCCTCCTGCCACAAGGAGTCACCAGCTAACAAACAGGGAGGCAAACTCCGGGCCCCAAATCCTCCAAACACTGAGCTATCAGGGAATCTCACTTGATGGCCGTTTTATTTCACACACAGGCTACTGCCCTCAGCTAGACCGCTAGGGTGCCCAACGGCAAGTGCCCCAAATATACAAAGAAATATATAGAGAGTCACAAGTCTCCAACTATTCATGAGGATTTGAGAGTCATATTCGAAATCTATCTGAAGCTTGGGGCAATTTCCTGGGGACAGAGAATGTCTGAGCCAAAAAGATAGGGACAGCCAGACAACACATGACATTACAAAGCTATCTAGGAACCAAAGTGTATGACACTCTACTCAAATTGCCAGTAAACTGGAAAGAAAAACAGGTTTTATAAGAAAATATCCAGTGAGTTCAGATGATCCTCAAAAGGACCAAGAACCAGCAAAATAGCACATTGTTTCAGCAGTTAATGACCTACAAAACTCTTAACTTTATAACCAAACTTGAGTTACTGACCCACTTAGGACAAAGCCTTTTCTATTAGGTTTTCCCCAAAAGAACAATAACAAGTGTCCTTGAGACATTAAGGATGATGTGATAACCTGACACAAGAAGGTCTAAAATTGTCACTGGTGTTGGGTGCGGTGGCGCACCCCTGTGATCCCAGCACTCGGGAGGTGGAGGCAGGAGGAAGATCGCCATGAACTCAAGGCCAACCTGAACTACAAAGCAAGACCCTGTCTCAAAAGATCAAAAGAAAAAATGAAAATAAAATAAAATTATCACTGGCCACTTCTGATGAGCCATGCGTGAGGTATATTTATTATTTTTAACCGTTTAGAAATGATACACAAGTAAGATAATACGTAATGTTTATGTCCAATTTAAAGACTCATGTACTGGGCTTATTTTTAAATTATTTTTCCAAATTTTTCAAAGGGCAAAGTGTTATACACTGTGTGAGAAGCAGAAAAACAAGGAAAACACTGAAAGTGACCTTTTTTTCAAACCTAATCATCAGCACAGTTTATTCATAGCCCAAGTCACTGCTAGCACTACAGAAAACCACCACCACCCCCAGCACTCACAATTCACAGCCCCTGAGGGAATCCGAACACTAGGAGATTGGGAAACTTAGCAAAGCAGCTAGTTTAAAGCTTCATGGCTCTTTTTAGATAAAGGCCATTTATTTACAGCCTCTGGTTATCCTGGTAAAGATATCCATGCTTCTCACCCTATTTAGGCATCTACAAAGAAAAAAGCCAAGAAAGAAGTACACTCAGCCCAAAACGTGTTACAACCAAGTACCCAAAGCCCCCTGTCCTCCTCAGGCTCTTTACCCAACACGCAACTCAAAACCAAGTGCCTCGGTTACACAGAGCAAGCTAGCCCACCCCTTCCTCACTGCAAAACCCTGAGACCCAAAGGTTTGGCAGACAAACACACAGAATGGACCGATAGTTTAGGTGGAATCTGAGGGTCAGAGAGGAGGCAGAGTCTGAACTGGTGGAGAAGGGCTGGAGCTAAGCAAAAAGAACACCTTTCCAGACAAAAGCTTTCTTAGAGGGCCTAACTGTTGTCAGAGATGTCCACACTGGAATCAAAGGCAGAAGCACAAAGGCTGTGGATGAAGGCTTTGAAGCTATCCTGCACCACCATCCTCTCATCCCCACAAAGGCTCTCACCTATGTCTCTACAGACGTTGATGAATAGAGCAGTGTCCGGGTCGGAGTCATCTACCAAATAGCCACCACTTATTTTGATCAGTGGATTTAAATCATGCTTCTTTAACTCTGCGTCAAACACATAGCATGGCACCTGGAAGAAAGGAAGATAAAGACTGAGACATTGTTCATCACACAGCTCAGGACTCACGATCAGACAAACCTCTAGTCAATGCCACACAATGCTGCCTTCATTCCTTACAGTCCAACAAAAAACCAAAGGTGGACGGTGTTTCTCAACAATGTTTCCAGTATCTTTCCTACCTACTCAAGGGCTGTGTTTCTGGAATCATCTCCTTACATCTGCATCACTGTTTTTCCCTCTCTGCTGGATTATATCCCTCATTCAGTGCAATATCCACCATCTTACCGGTGTTCCCCCTTGTCCCTAAATCCCCCTCAGCTATCACCCCATTTCTGCAATTTGTAACAAAATTCCTGAATGGTCCCTAGTCATTGACTCCTCTTCCTCAGCCCCCATTCTCTCCTGAATGCCGTCACATCAGGTCGCTGCCTCTCACCCCATCAAAGCCACACCTGCCAGGGCACCAGTGACTTCCCTACAGCAAGATCTACTGTTCACTTCTCAACCTTCCCTTTCCTGTCTCCACAGCATGTGATGCTGACCATGGCCTTCTCCTGAAGCCCCTTTTTTTCTTTGCTTCCTAGAAACCTAGAGACACCTCACTTCCTTCTGCCCTACTGCTGGTGCTTTCTCAGGCTCCCAGCATATTTCTCATTGCTCTTCTACCTAACTCTTGCATATCAGACCTCCTCCCTGGACATGCTGATCCCCTCAGTTCCCTCATGAACAGCCCTTAGCAGCTGCCAACAATCCCCAAATGGGTGCCGCTAGCCTTGACCTTTCCCTACAACTCACAACCAGTGGAGCCAACAGGAGAAGCTGAATTTTTGTACAGCCCTAATGCTGACACTGAATATGACCAGGAAAAAACTAAACCTCTGTGCCAAGAGTAATTAAGTCACAGCACTACTGCAACGACCGAGTGTCTATAAAGCTCCACCACAGACCCTGATTAAGTCTACCTGAGTGCTTTTGTTGTTATTTACCACCACTATCACATAGACACATGAGGCATTTCATAGTTAACATATGTAACATGGGCCTTTGATTTCTCACCCCGATACTCCGTATCTCAGTAAATGGGACAACCATTCAACCAGCTGCTTGGGTCAAACTGACAAGGTCACCCTACGCCCCTCACTCTCTCACATTCAAAGTCCAACCGTTGGCAAGTCCTGTGGGTACTATCTTCAAACGAAGTCCTGGTCCCACTCACTTATCACCTCCACCACTCCCCTCCCTTGAATGAACCACTGTAATCTGCCTACCACAGTCTCTGAACTGGTGCACCCGGTTCCAGCTTTGATGCCCTCCTAGTCCCCAGACCATGTCTCCATGACCACAGGATCGATCTACCAAAATGAAGTCGGGGTACATGTCTCCCAACTCAGAACAGCTTCCAATTATTCAGGAACAAAACCCACTCCAGCCTTCTTCCCACCACTCCTCTCACTCCACGTGGCCACACTGGCCTGACGCAGTTCTGCCCCTTGAAACTGAGGTTCTCTCTCTGCTCACTCAGGTCTACAGGTGAAATGTACACTTAGGACTTTTCTGACATATTTATCTAAAACAGGGCTCTCCACTTATCTCCACTGCCTTACACAGCCTTCAAGCAAGTGATAAGATTCTGCCATCTGCTGACTTGTCCACTGCCACCATAGAACTAGGTTCCTTGATGACAAGGCCTTTGTCCTAGCAGCAGTCTTTACCAAGGCAGAACAATGCAGAGAATGTAGTAGGAACTCAGCTAATATATTCTCAATAAAACCTGGAGGTGAGTTCCTCCTTTGGAGTCTTTAGTCACCTTTACCGAATTCTGACTTAGGATCACACCTGTGTCTCCAGGAACTATAGAACTTTTTATTTTAAAAACGTCAAGAATCCCATTACAGTTGGCAAAACCCTGTACTTTAAGACTTTTACCTCTTTCTGAAGCAAAGCATTCGAACATAAATGCAGGGATAAAAAAGGCCCCAATCATCAAGGTCACCCTTGGTCTGTAGGGCGACACCATCTACTGCCAAAACTTTATGTGAAATGCCCTGGAAATTTTATTCCAAAATAATATAATGTTATCATCTTAACCGACCCAAAGAATAGTCTAAAAATTCACATACTCTGCAATCATTTCAATGTAGTAAAGCTAGGTGTGGTGGTGCATGCCTGTGATCCCAGCACTAGAGAAGATGAGGCAGAAGGATCATGAGTTTGAGGTCAGACTGGATTATATAGCAAGTCTGGGATCAATCTATGCTACACAGTGAGACTCTGTCTCAAAATATACAATAAAATTTTAAGAAATAGTTTTATTATTTTTCCATGGATACAGTTCCTAAAATTTTATCTTTTAGGCTGATGCAATTCACAGGCAGGTCTAGGTACAAAAGTTCACTGTGTCATATTTAGCTTTTTAATTTTTCTTAGAAAAGACGCTATCAAACCCACAGGAATGCTTTAACACCGACCTCTTCCCCAGGCCTGATTGTGGAGATTTCAGAGAGCCAAGGGAGTATACCAAACAACTTATCCTCACACAGCCTCAGGGGACACATGAACTCCAGTCAACCAGATCCCTAAAAGTGTCCCAGGCCTGCTAAGTTTCCTAAGCCCATTTCCTTGACAGGGAGGAGCCTGCAGCCAACCCTACACAGAGAGACACCCCTTCACCTCCCCACATCCTGGCAGAAAGGCAATGAGAAGGAAAGCTTCCAAGCACAGACTCCTTTAATCAGGTTGCAGTGAGAAACTGCAAGTGTCCCTAGCCCAGCAAATCTAAAGCTTGTCATCCTACAGCGATATCATACAGACACACTGACTACAAGGCTAGGAGGGGAGACGAGAAGATACAAGGCTACAACCAGCCAGATGGAAACAACGCAGAAAAGGGAGCAAGACGGGGTATGGCAAGAAGGAAGGACGGGCCACTCCGGGAAGGACGCACGGTTCTGAAACTGGCTGCATTTCACCAGGACACCTGGAGGATGCCGAGTCAGAAAATCTCCAGATCCCCACTGAGAAGAGCTGGCCACTTCGGCTGTCTCACTGACCGGGAATGTGAACTGGAGTGGGCATCAGAAAACCAGTCCAGGCTGCTGGAGAATCTCTCTCACTTCCTGCTTCACCGTGCAGAGCAATGGAGACATCGGTAACTTCACAGTCTGAGCAAGGAGGTCACCTCTCAGCCTCTCAATACACCACACTGAGTTAGTGTGGCTGGCGTTGCTTTCCATCTATTGATCTTTCTTACATCTTACATAACTCTGGTAGGACCACAAACACGCCAGTTCTGAAATCGTAAGTGGTGCAGGACAGGATATGTACACAATATTTTAAAGAAATAATTAAGCAGGGCACAGTGGTGTTGCCTGCGATCCCAGCACTTGGGAGGCTGAGGCACGAGGATCACCTGGACGGCATACTTGAGTTCAAGTCCAGCCTGAACTACACAGGGCAATCCTAGCTCAAAAAAAAAAAAAAAAAAAAAAAAGAGAAAAAACAAAACAAAACAAACAAACAAAAAATAGAACAAACTTAAAAACGTCCCAGAATCTACTGAATAAGCATTATCAAAATTATTTTTTAAAGGCAAGATTTAGAACTACAATGATCTAGACCTATCAAATCATTCTAAATGTGACAGAGCAAAACTAATGAAGGAAATGAACCAAAAAATAAGGTGTGAAAGCAAAGATTACTGACACTAAACCAATCAAGACTTTTTTATGTATGATGAGTGTTTTACAAGTATATAAAATCTTCCACACATTTTTAAATTGTTGTACTATAGCTTAAAAGATGTAGTCATATCATACTGAAGACAGAAAAAAGGGCATGCGTTCTATTAAGATCTGCTAATGGGGACAGCAATATGTTTTTAGAAGTCATTACCCTCTGTAGTTCTATTTAATTAATCTATCCCTAAGGCGAACAAAAAAACTGAGCTTCTGAATATGGAAATATCCTCCATAGCACTAGTCTATGGGCTCCCTAAAAGCAAGAATCATTTCAGAATTTAATGAAATTCTCACTGCTTTGTCCACAACATACTCTCAATAAATGAAAACTAAATGAATAAAGCCCCAGCTGCCAACCATACTAAAAGATAATAATTGAGAACAAACTGCTAATATTCCTCATGCATCTTCATCAGCTTCTAAAAGAAATTATGTCACTGCTTGAGAGAAAAAGAGACTATAACACCCCACTCTCAACTCAAAACCTACTTAGAACAGGGGTCAGTACATGGCATGTGCAAAGGGCCACATGGAAAATATTTTAGGCTCCGTGGGTCACACAGGTTCTCTGTCACACACTTTGCACATATTTTTGCTTTCTTGCAATCCTATGAAAACCATTCTCATCTTAGAAGGAAGGGCCACAGGCAGGATTGGCCCACTGGTTACTGTTCACAAATCCTGCCCTGAAGAAAACAAGCTGCCATTTGCTATTCTGGAAAGCAAGTGTTTCCTAGGTGGTGGAAGATACAACTGTCAACTCAGCAAAGTGAGCTAAGAGGGACACTCGAAGGAAAGAGAAACCCCGACCGCACTCAGGCTGGAGAACCCAAGCCCAGCAGAACATCTGCGGAGTTGACAGAGGTCTGGGGTACAACAGAAAAGCAGAGGAGTGGGGCATCCATTTGGGACCCCGCCTAGAAATCCAGAAGCTGTCTTCCCCTTACTTCCAATAAAAACTCTCTTAACTTACTACAGAAAGGGGGAGGAGGGAGAGACAGAGAGAGGAAGGGGAAGGAGGAGAGGGAGAGGGAGGGGGAAGACAGAGAGCGAGAGAGTAAACAGAGGGGTTCAGCCAACTGGACAGTGTAGGATGACAGTCCTCTGACCACCGAATAAATGGATTTCAGCTTTGAGACCTTTTCCTACTACCAACAATACCTAGGTCAACAGTGTAACTTTTAAAACTTAAGCAAAGTTTAAATTTGACGCTATCTGCCAAATAACCTTCTTTCCTCTTTAAACTTTTTTTTTCATTGAAACATTCTTCGTAATCTTTTTTGAGAAGCAACATTTTGTCTCTTCCACTTCAATGCGTTTTTTCTTTAGCAGATGGCCATATGTGAAAAACCAGTGATACTTTATTATTCATACCTTCATTTTCAAAAAGCAAACATATCCTTTTGCCCTTCTTAAGCTATATATTAGACTGCCAGAAAAATTTCTGATTGCTACCACTTGGTAGTTCCTAGATCCCAACAGAGTTCAAGGAGAAAACTAATGGAGAAGAGTGAGTGGCGTCAGCTACCTGAACAGGACACAGCATCTGCGATGGGCAGGGAGCACTGCTCTTCCCCTCAACCAGGGGGAATGCAGCAGCACAGCAACTCAGACGTCAGGCTGGGGAAGGGGCTTCACTAGTCATCAAGAGTGACCTGACCAAGAGACCCAGTGTGTATCACAGTGTCTGAAATTAGTAACAGTGTATTGTGTTCCTGCAAATACTATGAGAGTCGATTTTAAGTATTCTCACCGCAAGTTTAATTAGCTCGATTTAGCCATTCCACAATGTATACGTATTTCAAAACATGATGCTGTACACAATGGATCTGAGTGGGGTAGAGGAAGAGAAGAGACAGGAAATGATCCTTCTATCCAAATAATACAGAGACCCTGCGTAAATTACAGCAGTTCACTCTAAGGTGAACTGGCCAAGAATTGAAGGGGTAGGGACACCTGGCCTGGATTCACAATGCATGCGACAGCCACCCTAAGGCTGGGAGGAGGAATTTAACAACACAAGCAGGCAGAAGGAGCTGTCAGCAGGGCTTACCACAGGTAGGAAAGTCCACGATGACGTCTGCAGATGGAGTAAATACTCTTAAACCCAGGCCCAACCCTTTCCATAGCTTACTGAGCTGCACAGCACCAGAAACCGAAAACCAAGCTGCCGTATTCGGGCAACCCATTCTAGTTCCAATCTGGACCAAAAATCACATCCAGTGATACTTTAAAATGTCCTGTCCTAAAAATCAGAACCACCCAAGATAAACTCTAATATGGTATCTCTGTTCCTCAAGTAGAGCTTGGAAACTAAAAATTATTTTCACTCCTCAAAACTGAAATCAGTATTTCAAATCTTAAAGGTATCTGGAGTAGACTTCGTAATCATATAAAGACCCTTATTACCTCTTTTTTTGCTTTAAATGTGTCCTTCTTGCAGGCTGCAGTCGTCCTCCACTCAAAGTAATGCACACACTCTGTGGCGGTTACAAACTCAGGAGTTCCCTATTAGAAAAAAAAAAAATTACCATGCCAAATATCACAAAGTTTCTTTTTGAAGTTAGAACATAGTAAAGGCTACCGAAAACAAAGGAGCAGCAAGAAGAGCAGGGAACAGAACCACTTTAGTTAAAGGAGGTCATCAAGATGTTCCCAGACCAAAAATCTGGGACAAAGGCTTCCCAAAATCCTGTTGGAATGTGAGTAACTAGTCCAAAACTGTTCTACTGCCCCGACTATGCAAATACAGTCAGCTCACAGGAAGTAATCCTTGGAATCGTCTATTTTCAAACTCCAAATGTTCTCTGCACCAAATGCTAACAAAATCAAAGCCAGAAAGTGTGACCTCATCTTCCTGTGCAGAGGCCCCTGCAAGGAGCCCATCTGCACCTGAGTGAGGCCTGCACCCACCAGGCCTCCACCCATGAGGCAGTGCCTCCTGCCAGACCAAGACCAGGGTGACTCCAGCCTGGCCAAACACCACAGCTTTGGGGACAGAGGGCATGGCAGGAATTAACCCCTATACCCCAGGTACAAATCCAAGGAGCTCACAATTTCTTATATGCAGAATTCTTAAAGGAAATCAACGTAATTTCCTTCACAGAATTCTTAAAGGAAATTAACATAATACAGCAGCTAGCTTATTCTTAACAAAAACCTTCAAGTTTCACACTGCAGCAAGCAGGTTCTTTTTGTTTTTTTAAGATCTCAATGTGACCAACAGTGCAACTGATAAGCTTATCCAAAATTAACAATATTAGTTGTTTTCAAAGGTCTCCAGGTGAAACATGGGCCCAAAAATGCAACAATCACAGCACCAAATTCTAAATGATTTAAAGTCATCTGTGGCCATGAGTTTCACTTTTCTGAACACCTGGTTTCTTACTTTAATTCAAGAACAATCACAGGATTTGTGTTATCAGTTGCTTCTTTTTTTTTTTTGGAGCTGGGGATCCAACTCAGGGCCTTGTGCGTGCAAGGCAACCACTCTAACTACTGAGCTAAATCCCCAGCCCAGTTGCTTCTCTTCTTAGCTAGCAATTATTTACTACAAATCTCTTTCTAAAAACTAAAGATTAGCCAGGCATGGTGGTGCAAACCTGTAGTCCCAGCACTCAGGAGGGTGAGGCAGGAGGATCACTGCAAGTTCAAGGCCAGCCTGAATTACAAAGCAAGACCCTGTCTCACAAAAATACAAAAAATAAAAACTAAAGTTCACTAAAGAAAACTAAAAGTAAAAACCATAAAGACATAAACAATATAGTCACAGTAAGAACAAGTATCATGTTTTACACAATTATGTCCCTACTTGACAACCAGTAATATACCCAAAGAGCTTGGAAACTCCACTGCCCACTGGGCTAGACCTTCTCTAAAGATTGCAGTTCTCTCCGATTTAATGAAAATGAGGAAGGAAAAGATTTTTTTTTTTTAAAAGCTGAATCTAATCCAGGCACAGTGGTTCATGCCTATAATCCCAGCACTCAGGAGAATGAGACAGAAAGATCACCACAAGTTCAAGGCCAGCCTGGGATACATAGCAAGACCCTGTCTCAAAATACACACACACAAAAAACTTTTAAATTAAAAAAACTGAGCACATTGCATTAAATCTATCAAAATGAAAGGCCAAGGGAAGAAATTTGAGGAAAAAGTTATGACTGCAAAGTAAATACTACACAGTGCTTCTGAATTTCAACACACTAATTGCTCTCAACTGTGACTCATCTGTCAAAGTTATGATTGTAAGTTTGGGATTTATTTACCAGCTCTTGATAGTGATGGTACTTTGGCTGAAATTTTTATTTACTTGTGTTTTAATTTGGGTCACTTACTCTTCCTGGATCACCCCTACACCAAAAATGCTTAAGGCAGGGGCTGGGGATTTAGCTCAGTGGTTAGAGTGCTTGCCTTGTAAGCACAAGGCCCTGAGTTCGATCCCCAGCACCCCAAAAAAAGAAAAAAAAAATGCTTAAGGCGCAGGCGTTAGCAAAAGAAATACACACAACAGGAATGTGCGGGCTCACCAGGGTTTTCCCACACAGGAATGTGATGCTGCTCTGGATTTTATGTTCTGTGTGCTGCTGCTGACAGTTCCTGGTCGTGTTGAATTCCAGAAGCGATCTGGTTGCACTTTTGAAAACAGAGTCACCTATTTGGAGAAGAAACAGAGTGAAGAGGCTACAGAACATATATAACTATACATCTCTCTCTCAAGATAAGGAAATTAAAAGTGGCACCACAGTTTACCTGAAAGGCTACAAACCTACAAACTTACGAAAAAGTGTGTGAATTCTCCATCACAGTAATAGCATCCCGACCCACAGTGGTGGTTCAGGCCCAGACACATGACCTTGAGTCCTACCTTTCCCTTCTCTACCACGCTTAGAACTTTAGAAAGCTGTATTACATCTAAGTCCCTTTCAAATCCATTCACATCTCCCCACCTCTACTCACACCCTACTGTGGCCACATTTCCTAATTGGTCCCCACACCTCCACTCTTGTCTCATCCCCCACCATCACTCCTCCCAATCCATCCTGCACCAACAAGCTCTTCAAAAACAAAATCAGAACATAAAATTCAGCTACTACAAACTTTTAATTTGTCTCATTGCACATGCTGGTAAATTAAAATTCTTTAGAAAGTCCCACAAGTGAAGTAACTGTATCCATCCAGGACATTACTGTAATGATCCGGAACAAAAAGTTTATATAAAATCAATGTAAGGGCTGGCTGGGCATGGTGGTGCACACTGTAATCCCAGCACTTGGGAGGCTGAGGCAGGAGGCCAGACCTGGGCTACATAGCAAAAAGTTCAAGGCCAGCCTGGACAACTTAGTGAAACACTATTTTAAAATTAAAAATAAAAAAGGCTGAAGTGTGGCTCAGCACTCTCTAGTTTAATACGACAGAGGAAAAATCAATATGATAAGAGTTAGTGTAGGAATAAACTCAGAGACTCAAATAGAGATCAGCAGTCTAAAAGAAAAACCAGAGACACACATGTATCAAACTTTGATGATGACAGATCATGGGGGAAAGTGGAGGCTGCTCAATACAGTAAATGGCGCTGGAAACAAAATGGTCCCTCACACGGAAAAAGATTAAAACTGGATCCCTATTTACAACTGTATACGCAATTCAACTCTGAATGGATTAAAGGTATAAACATCAAAAACCAAACTTTAAAACTTGTCAGAAAATGCTTTTAAAAAAGATAATACCTTTTATATCTTAATATACAAAAAGATTTAAGACTCAAAAACTTTATAATGGAAAAGATTAATAAACTTGACCTACTCAAGAGTTCATATTCACTAGAAAAACAGGTGAAAGGAAAACAAATTATAAACAGACAGATTTGGCAAAGGGTATCAATAACATGTACAAGTCACACACAAATTAAGGCCTAAATTTTTTCACAATTACAGGTAATAACGTATTACCTATTACTGAGAGCACACACAGCCCACTAAAGAGAAAGAAAAGGAAAATCTCATACCTAGTCACAGTCTGGTGAATTTTTACACTCACCAGGACAAGAGAAAGTTCTAAAACTTCCAGAGGGAAAGCATAGGTCACATCCACTAGGTAACCCAACATAAAATGGACGAGATACGATCAAGCACAAAAAAATACTCCATCAGTAAATCTGGAAATATTTCTTAGTGTCTAAGAAATTGCATTTTCAGCTCTTCAGTGGGCAGAAATTAAATACCTAGTGATGGAAGTAAGAGTGCAGGGCTCCCCTGCAGGGCTAGTGGAAGCACAAATCGGTGCAAGCATTGTTTAAATCAGTAGAACAGTTTTTCCTGAAATCAGATATTTGTGTGCCCAATGACCCTCTGGCATCAGACACACCAGAAAACACTATACTTACATACACAGATATAACAAAAGACATGTGAAAGAACACCTGATGCTTTCACAATAGCAAAAATCCTAAAAACAACCCTAAGGCCCAGGAACTGAGGTGCACATAAACTAACCTTGGTAGATCCACATAATAAAATATTACAACACACTTGGGAGGCTGAGGCAGAAGGATCAAAGCCAGCCTGGGCTACATAGTGAGTTCAAGGCCAGCCTGAACTACACAGCTAGACCCTGTCTCAAAAAACAAAACAAAACAAAACAAAAAAATTACAACAGTGAGAAGGAAAAGAGTATGATGAAAGACAACAATATGGGTAGTTTTTATCAAACTGCTGTTATCACAAGTCCCAAAAAGCTACACATGGCAAGGGTATACTTCTTATAAAATTAATTACATACTTACACAGTTTTTAATTATTAAAAAATTTAAACACGTGATGTAGCCTAATACATTGAGTGGAAAAAGAGGGAAGTAGGAAACAGACAATGGTTATAAAGATCATAGATTCTGTGGAGTACTACTCTGCCATAAAGAATGATAAGCTTGCAATATTTCTAGGTAAATGGATGCATCTTGAGACCGTACTCTTAAGTGAAATAAATTGGACACGCATGTTTAAATATCCCATTTTTTCTCTGGTGTGAGAAACTGAAAGTGTAAATAAAGACTAAACTGTATTATACTGGGAAAGGGAAGAAAGTGTCCAAATGGGAAAAGGAACAATGGAGTGGGAGGGGGAAAGGAACAGAGGGACAAGAGAAGTAAGAAATGGAAGCAAAAAATACAAAACGAAGCTTTTGTAAATAAGGAGGGAGGGGGGTGAGGGGAGGGGAATGGGAGAAAAAGAAGCAACAAGATATATCATGTACAGGTACAAATCCCCTATGATGAATGTTATCACTATGTACATCTAAAATGTACCATTAAAATAAAATTTTTTTAAAAATCATAGATTTTGTGAGACATGGGTTCACTAATTACACAAAAGTGATTTTAAAGGAAGAAAAGAAAAAGGTTCGTCTAAGGGTTAATGATGAATGGATGTGGAACTCAGGTTCTAACTGTCTGATCCTACAGCCTCACCTGAGGCTGTGGTGGGAGGGGTGGGAGCGGGACCAGGGCTTGCACTGCCCCACAGCACCAGGCTCATGGGACATCGGTTCTTCCTGGTGCCTGTGTTCATGCAAAGGTCTGCAGGAACTGTCCTTCTCTGCCTAAAGAACTCAGGATCTTTTCCAAAATCTTTTTGCTGCCCAGCTCAGCCAAAAGGGTGCAGCAATTCTGCAGTGGTCCCAGGGGAGAGGTGCCAGCAGCACAGCATCTGGAAGCCCTGCCTAAGGCAACCAAGTCTGGGGCAGGGCCAAGAGGCGGGACCAGCTGGAGCCAGGACCTGGCCAGCCAATGGGTGGGGCTTCAGCGCACCCAGGGACCCCGTCTAGAGCCTGGTCCCCTGTGGGGGTGGCAAGAGCAGCAGGAAACAGAGCACTGTGTCCAGAATGGGGTATGATGCCTCAGAAAGCTCTGCTGGTCACAGACCCCCACCCTCAGGACCCCCCCTCACACTAGGACTTTTGTGGGAGGAGGGTGATACTGGGGATTGCACTCAGGGTCTTCACAATGAGCTACATCTCCAGCCCTTCCATTTTTATTTTGTTTTGTTTTTTTCTCATGAGACGACGTCTCACTAAATCACTAAACTGCCTGGGCTGGGCTCAAATTCATGGTCCTCTTGCCTCAGCCTCCCAAAGTGCTGGAATTACAGGCATATGTCATCTTGGGCCTATTTTTACACTAGCTCTTGGGCTCCGCTAGTCTACTGGGAACTCTGGTTTTTGTGGTTGGTTTTTTGCTTTCTAGCAAGTTCCTAAGTTAGTTTCTCAGCTGCCCTCTCCAAGCTCCACAGGCAGACCTCCATCCTATTCTCATGTTAGCTCTACACCTGTCTGATGCAACCCTGTGACCCGCAAAGCACAGCTCTGAGTAAGCAACCAGCCCCCAGGCAGCCTGTGAGCGCTCACAGCCATAACCACACATGCTTCAGCAAGCTGCTTACCTCTTAGGCTCCCGTACCTTCATTTATGAGGGAAATGAAATCACCTACTTTAAAAGGCACTTCAATGAATTAAATATTTCACTTAAGCACATAAAACCTGGCACCTAAGTGAACAACAAATTCAGTTATTTTTACATACATTAGCAAAATTAGATTTGATTCAAAATTATCCCTGGGCTAACACTGTCACTATCATTCACATAATTTGCTTTCTCAAATTGAAGAAAAGGAGCAATTACCACCAGGGATCCATCATCACTCTCTGGAGAGTCTGAAGCTCTGGGAAAGGTACCTGTCACTGTGTCTAAGAATAAAATGGAGACTAGAACATGCTGGTCTATATCACTGACAACAGGTAACTCAACTTTCACTTCTCTGACTACTACCAGCCACTCCCCTTGAGCAACCCTTAAACCTCTGGGGACAGCTTTCTGAAACACCTTCTATCACTCACCTCCCTATTACCACTACAAAGATTACCATCTCAAAGAATCTGTAATGGATCTACAACCTCCCAGAAAACTTCAACCCTCCTTTCCAGCTTTCAAAGCCTACAGAACTTGATCTAACTTTCTTAAGACATGCCCTCTTAGTGTAGTGACCTGTCTGCATCTGTGTCTGCCTATGCTAGACTATGCCGCCACAAACTACAAGACATACTTCCATTACCAAAAATATTAAACACAGGGATTATAATAAAATGAAAAGGAAAACTTTTTTCCTTTTCTGAAGACCTGAATAACACTGACTAACAAGTTCATGGTGGCCTCGCTCTGAATTGTCAAAAGATCACAATAAAGACATTTAGTGATTTCATCTGCAAGGTATCTAAATACATTGCCAAATAATAAAATGTGTCTGAACAACCCTGTGCTTTCCCACATCTCCATCCTGGACCTCAATTCCCTCACCAGTGTTCTCAGTCTACCTAGTCTCTTTATTGAGAGAGAAAGAAATCAAATAGGAGTTGGGCCTCCACCTGCAGACCCAGCACTTCCTCATCTCTTAACTCTAAACATGCCTTCTAAAAAAAAAACCCTTTTAGGTGTGTGAAGGAATTTCTACTCAAAGTAGAAAAACCCTTTTAAGTGTGTGAAGGAATTTCTACTCAAAGTGACAAACCCAGTTGCCACAGTAAGCTTCCCTTCCAAACCCAGACACCCCCAGGATCCCCTCCTGGATGCTGCCCCTGTCCCAGACACACACTGTCTCCACTTGACCACTAGCCATTAACATCAAATCTGGCATTCAAACTGCCCTGACAAGGATTCCTGCAGACACCCTGCTGCCCAAGCCAGGGCCCTGCTTGCTCTCCTGCAGGCATCCACCTTCCCCCATCCTACGTGATCTGGCAGGCCTGTCCATCCACTTGGATGCACATTTCCCCCAGAGGAAAGGGATCCTGCCAGGAAGAAGTACATTTGGGGAAATGATATGAACGCAAGGAAAGAAAAGATTCCATTTTTTATTCTGAGAGTGCCAGTATCAGGTCTGTTTAATTCTTCATATAAATGTAATGCCAGCAACCAGCTCCAACTGGGAGAACACACCACCCAAGGGTCAAACCACCATAGAAGAAAAGGCACAGGCAGTGGGGGCTGGGCAGTAAAGAAAA
Organism: Hystrix cristata; assembly: GCA_004026905.1. Taxonomy (NCBI): domain Eukaryota; kingdom Metazoa; phylum Chordata; class Mammalia; order Rodentia; family Hystricidae; genus Hystrix; species Hystrix cristata. The sequence goes on from PVJO010010348.1 coordinate 23,510, forward strand.
TGAAGGTAGGGGTCAAAGATGGAATTTAAGAAAAACTTGGGCCAAAAGTTTGGAGCACCATATAGAAAACAGATTTCTGCAGTAAACTCACATCTATGTAATTCCTCATTAATTATTGCCTGCCTCCTATCCACAAGGTAGAAGTGAAATAATTTTACCTCAGATTAGACATTCCAATTATTATCACTTCTAACAATTATGAAACATAATATAAACATAAGCAATTGTGAATATAACTATGTCCAATAGCGACACACATTGAGTCACTCTCGCAAAACTGGGATCCTATTGCACATCCTGCAGTATAACCACAGTTCTACTCACCCACTGACTCAAAGCTGTCTGTCTTCAGGTCATGCAGACAGACTGCACTGGATGGCCCACAATGGGGGACGTCCACGTTTCCACAAATGCTGATTTTATAAAGTCTGTTATTTTTGGTATCAACAGCTTCCCATGTGTAACTGGAAAGGAAGAAAAATAATTTGTCACTGTCATTGATTGGCCAAAAATTGTACTTCTCTCTGATTTTACATTCAAATCACATTTGCTCAAACTACCACAAACTATAAGGCATACTTTCACTAGCCAAAAATACAGAAGTCAAGTATGTGAAGATGAAAAGAAGAATCCACTAAATACCTCCTTGCTCCAGTGAAATCTACTCTGAAGCCACCTCAGGACTTAACAGCCCCGGAATACTAAAATTCTACCATTAATCTGAGAATAAATAACTGCTCAAGAGTCATACTAAGTATGAGAAAGTAACCTTTCAATCCCCCTACCCCAACACGCTGAAAAGCTAAGGGATCGTTTTTAGCTCCTTAGTTTTTTACTTCTTATGGCTACAGCCAGGATGGATGAACAACACAAGGAAGCAGTGCGACAGAGAAGCCAATGATCCGATTCCCAGCAGAAGATCTCTACCTCAGGCCAACTCACTCCAGGCAGTGGCACTAGTGTCTACTCAACCTATGCACACCTGGGACAAACAGACTGCCTGCTAGTCTCCCCTAGGAGGCTGCTGTGAAATGGGGAGCATTTCCTCAAAAACAGTAGAGACAGAAAAGAGGGACACATCTGAAAAGTTCCTTGCAGAATATAGAAAAATTCGATTAATTTTAGACAGACATGCAGAACAGAGGGGAGGGAGGTTTAAGTCTGACTTGCTCAGGACAGGCATACTCTGGGTTGAGATCCAGGCCAATTTGCAGAGGAAGAGGGGAGAGAGAGACTCACTGTCTCCAATTTATCTCCTTCTGCAACGCCCCTTCTATACTTGTTTGACAAGAGGAAACACTCCTCATAGAAACTGCCTGAGCTGCCAGAGCTTTCCAACCCCAGAGCACTGGGCAATGACTCAGCACACAACCAACCACCAGGTGACCACTGAGCCACAGAGGAACCACAACAGCCCTTTTGGGATCAGTGGCAGGCAATGCACCACGCATCCCCCTAAACCTAGATCCGGGATGCAGTCAGATTTGCTTGCCAAGAAACCAAGGGTGCAAGCACCCCTCAGCACTCAAGAAGCAAGTGGCCAGGTCCTCCAGCAAGTTGTAGCTACTTATCTGCTACAAACCTGAGAAACACATTATTTGCTAGGTGCCTGGCCTTTGCTGGGCACAGGCTTTAAAACAGATACTACTGGACTCAACTTCTTCATCAATAACAGATTAGCTATCTCCTGGAGTCACGTGTTCAGAAGAAAATAACCCAAGTATTACCAGACACAGAGAAAATTATCAAGAAAGGCTTGTTTCCTCTGCTCTTATCATTAGCCCCTATTCATTTGTTTCACAAATATTTCTGGAGTACTTCCTGGGGGAAGCAAAGGGGAGCACAGCAATGAAGCAGACAGACCCAAGGCCCCCAGACTCTGGGAGTGCATATTCCAGCAGGAAGGATGGAAAGCACATAAGAAAATAAATGCACAAGGTAACTCCAGCAACAAACAGGCGCTCTAGCACAACACCGAGGGAAACGATTGCAGTTATTTCAACTGCGCAGGTTTCAAAGACGGTATCTGCCCTGAGACTGGCCTGACAAATGGGAGCAGGGGTGTTGGGGGGAATATGGGAGAAGAATATTCCAAGCAGAAGGACTAGCCTCTGCAAGGTCCTGAGGTAGGGAGGACGTGGTTCACTCAGGGAAGAGAGGCAGCACGGCTGGAGTCAGACAGGTAAGGATAGCAGGAGGGGTGAGGCCAGAAAGGGAGAGACCTGGGCACCTGGACACCTGGTCACCCGAGTCATGCGGGGGCCCTGAAGAGTACAGGGAGCAGTTTTGATTTTATTCTTCCAGCAGAAGAAGACCACTCAATGCTATCTTTCCTTAAAAAGTTAAGCTAGAGCAGAGCACCTGAAATCCTAGCACTCTGGGAGGCTGAGGCAAAAGGATAAAAATTCAAGTCCCACATAGAAAACTTAGCAAGACCCTGTCTCAAAATAAAAAATAAAAAGTGCTGGGGGCATAAAGCAATGCAAAAGCTCTGAGCTCAATCCTCAGTACTACCACTTAAAAAAAAAAGAAAGAAAGAAAAAATTAAGTTAGTGTTTTTATTTGTAGAATAAAACTTTATTATTAATTATGGTTAATTACAAGCCAGGCATTCTGACACAAGCTTGTAATCCCAGCACTTGGGAGGCTGAGGCATGAAGATCATCATGAGTTCAAGGCCAGTCTGGGTTACATACACATAGTTCAAGGCCAGCTTGGGCTACATAGCAAGACCATAGGAGAAAGGAAAAAAAATGTATAGTTAATTACAGAAAAAAAATTAATCTCCTATACAGGAGCCATAACTAAGTTTTTCAGCTACTAGACAGCAAAATGTAAAACCTCAGTGTGGTATCATTTTTTTGGGGGGGTGAGGTGGTTCTGGGGATCAAACTTAGGGCCTTTGTGCTTGCTAGGCAAGCACTCTACCATTTGAGCTAAATCCCCAACCCTTCTTTTTTGCAGAAGGGCGGGGGGGGGGGGGGGTATCATTAAAGTACTTCACAATCCCAAGGAATAATAGAGATACATAAAAGTATCATTTAAAATGAGCCCATGGGTAGAAATCAACTCTGAAGAAATCTACACAGTATTTAAAATTCTATGCTTAAAAAAAAAAGCTCTACTTTCCTTAAAAAACCAAAAACCCACTGCTGTTTTGCAAAGTGATATTATTTAAATAGGGCAAATGTAAAGAGTCTGTGTGACTGGGGAGCAAAAGAGACATGAAAGAGTAAAATAAGGGCTATCATCCAGGTTACCTAGAAATCAGGGTTCCTAGAAAGAAAAAATTTACCTTATTGGATTATGTTCTCATCTCTCTTTGCGTTCTTTGCGTTTCACTCTTGTTTTGTCAAGATTAATGAAAACATAAGTGATGGTGGGAAAAGACTGTGTAGATCCTATTAAATTATTTGCATAGTGACTTTTTTCAAGGCTGATGGAAGCACTCAGCACGGGGCACACACCCCCCAGAGCCCTCCACCACGGCGCTCACATACGCAACCCGCAGCACTGGAATGAAGGCACTGATAGCTCAGACTTCTCAGTCACAGCGCTTTTCTAAACTAAAACAAATGCCCACAAATGTGGGCTGCCAGTACTTGAAACACTCTGGTTCCAATGGGTATTGCATCTGCTTTAAAACAAACGAACCCAGCCAGGTGTGGTGTGCAGGCCTGTACTCCTTGGTCTGAGGCAGGAGGATCACTATGAGTTCAAGATCAGCTTAGGATACATAGGGAGTTCAAGACCAGCCTGGAATATGCAGGGAGACCCTGGCTCAAAGGGAAAAAAAAACCTAGTAGCTGGTATAACAAGGACTCTAGCATCACCACTCAGTGGAAAGGTTGAAATAATCTCTCCGGTAACCCATGAAATATATTTCAAACACCGTATGAACTCTGGGGCACGGACTCTGGTGAGATTAAACTACCACATAGATATTCTTTCCCCAGTAGTAAATATTTCTTAAAAATTATTTCATAATAAACTTGAAGGTAATATAAATATCTCAGCACTTTTTAAGAAATCATGTGTTTGAAACTAGATGACTGTAGATTTCTTGCTAAATTAAAAAGGCCAAGTCACAATGGCCTAGGCTGAAATCATTCTTAAAATTACACTGACACTGTGGGGAAGGAGGGAAGGGATAAGGGACCAAAAAAAAAAAAGTAACTAGGATGTGTTATGTACATATACCAACTCCACACAAGGAATGTAAACATTATGTACTGCAAACATGTACAAAAAGAAAAAAAGGCGGTTGGGGATTTAGCTCAAGTAGTAGAGCTCTTGCCTACCAAGTACAAGGCCCTGAGTTTGATTCCCAGCACCCAAAAGAAAAAAAGGAAAAAAAGGAAGGAGATCAAGAGATAGGTGGGGGGGAGGGAAAAGAAAGGAAAGGAGTTGGAAAAAAGAATTAAGATGCATTATATATATGTACCAACTTCCTACAAGGAATGTAAACATTATGTACTATAGACATGTACTAATAAATAAAATTATATTGACACTAAAGTTTAAAAGTTCTATGGTCATCTTAGAAAACCAGAGAATGAAAGTACTGCAGACTAAATAAAAGATAATGCTACCTTTAAAACATAATAAACTTTGGCCTGAAAGTCTATTAGAAAATTCTCCAATGGAATGGAATGAACACACACAACCAAAACTAGCAACCACCACTCCACAGCTGTACAGCCTGATTAACAGCCAACCAAGTAAAACCAATTAGCTGAGAGCCCCCAGAAAAGCTGACCTTCTATCTTGACTACGTTATTTGGGCTTACACAAGTAATGATGTAAGGGAAAAAAACATAATGGAAAAAAATGAGGTGAACTTATTAGATCACAGAGAAAACTACACTGTAATACTACAGTTTTGAATTTCAACAAGAAACAAAGCTATGAAGGAAAACACTGGCAAACTGTGTGGATATGCAGTCTTCATTCATCCACACACAGAAGACTGTTTAAAATGTATTTCTATAACCCAGCAACTTCTGCAGCAGAAGAGGCAAGAAAGCCCAGTGGCATTTTCTCCAAACTAGCACCGTTTTGGGCATGGGTTCTCAGAACTCCATCTCATCTGGGAAGCAGCAGGACCAAGACAGCAGGGCAGGGAGCGCTGCAATGGCCCAAGGAAGTAGCTGGGACCTGGACACGCGGCCAGAATCCCAACCCATCATCCTTGCCTTACAGAATTCAGACACCATCCTGGAAGCAGGCAGTCTTCTCCCACAAACCGCTCTTCCAGATAGCAAACAAGCTGTGCAAGAAGTCTGGTTTTACATGGTGGTGCATACCTGTAATACCAGTACCCAGAAGGCTGAGGCAGGAAGATCGCTTCGAGTTCGAGTCCAGCCTGAGCTACATAATGAGTTCAAGGCCAGCCTGACTGCATAGTGAGACCCTGTCTCAAAAAAGAAAAAAAAGAAAAAAAAAAAAAAAGAAAGAAAGTCTGGTTTTGATAATCACCAAAAGCAAGTCAAATCCTGGCTAGTCCACCTCACTTTCCAGAGTGTAAAACATAGTTAACGGATGGCCCCATTCCTGCCTCAGAACTTTCAAATCCATGCCAAAGCAAGCCTGAAAATTCCACATGCCACCCACAGTGAATCCGTCCAGACCACACACCCACATGGGCTCGGCCTTGCAGGATCCACAGGGTTCCCTGGTCAGGTGACACTAGCCCTCTGGGATAGCAAAGCCTGCCTTCCTAGCACCATGACCAGATGCAGAACTACTACTCTTTTAAATAAAGTAGATACATATTTCTCATGCATATAAAGCTAAAAAGGAGGATTCTGGGACAGGAGTAGGACAATCTCTGCTCTCTCCAATCAATTCCTTCTGTCACTGTGCCCTACTCATACTTGGCTCCCACAGCCACTTAGGAGGTCACCTGCACTTCAATCCCAACAGACCCTCCATTCACCAGTGGGTTCAAACAGAAATGGGCCAGTGGACTAGAAGTGCATCTTGGCACAAGGCCTCCCCCATGCCTACCCCGGCAGGCACTAACCCCTGAACCATACCACCTGTGCACTTGACACCATCTCCAACACCCCCACGTTCCTCTGCTTTGGAGCCAAAAAGCCCAAGGCTCAGAAAGACTACATGACCTTGCCCAATATCACACAGTTATGAAAGGACAAAGCCCAAGACAAATCCAGATCAATCTGAGTCCCAGAGTAAGTGCTAAACCACTAAGGTAAACTCCCTCGCTCATGTTCAGTAACTTTTTAAAGAAACTCTTCACAGAGCTGGGGATTTAGCTCAGTGGTTAGAGTGCTTGCCTGGCAGGCACAAGGCTCTGAGTTGATCCCCAGTACCGCCCACCCCCCAAAAAAGAAACTCTTCAGAAATATTGTTCCAAAGCCAGGCACAGTGGCACACACTTGCAACGGGAAGGGAGGTGGTGGGCAGGGGAGGCCGAGGCAGGAGGATTGCTGCAAGTTTGAGGCCAGCCTAGGCTACATGGTAAGTTCAAGGCCAGCCTGAATTACAGAGCAAGACTCTGCCTCAAAAAAAAAAAAAGAAAAAAATAGAAAAGAAAAGAAAGAAGTATTGTTTCAATTAACAACACTAAAACAGACAAAACGTTCCAGAAAACTTTAGAGTTTAAACCTTATCACAGTAAGTGATGACAGATTCTGTTTGACATAAAAATTTCCAAGTTCCTATTACACTACCCAGCCAACTGTCTAGGGTACAACTTCATTAAATAAAACACTAATTATACAGAAAAATTAAAGTCACTACTTTCTGGAGACAGATACAATAACCGCTATGTGTGGAAATTCCCTTCTCGTGAAGCATGTCCCAGCTCACACGGACAGTGGGCAAGGCAGACTCCACAGACGGGCTGAGCCCATCTTAGGACAGTGCTGGGGAAAGCTGTGAGCTTCCTGAAAAGTCCCCACCAGGTCCTGCTGATCAGCGGGTCACACGCCTTCCCTGACTCAGGTTCTGCTTTCTCTTTGCAGTCCGAGGTGCCAAACTCCAGAGGCACTGCCTTCGCAGCCATCTTCCCATGCCCTCCAGGGCTCCACTGGGAAGAACATCAAGTCACCACCTCTCCTGCCCACTGGCCTCACTATTCATGTTGAAGCTGGTGGTGGACTCCACTAAGAAGGAATCGGTCTGCACTGTGCCTCATCTCAGACTGACACACACAGGGAAGAGCCAGGAGTCCCACACACAGCCAATGACATTGCATGACACCTAATTTTAAAAGGAATGCTGAGGCTAGGTGCGGCGGCACACACCTGTAATCCCAACATTTGGGAGGCTGAGGCAGGAAGGATTGCCGCAAATTAGAGTCCAGCCTGGGCTACATATTGCATTCAACACCAGCCTGAACAACATAGCAAGAGCGTGTCTCAAAAAAAGAAAAAAACCAAAACAACAACAACAAAAAAACTCAAATGAATAAAAATAAAAGGAATTATGTGGCTGAAATATGTATGCCCTCGGTTGGGTTACAAAAGTCTGAGACCTCCCCTTAACACAAGCCCAAGACATACTGGGAGCCTGAAGCAGGAGAATCAAAAGTTTGAGTCCAGCCTACACAACTCAGTGAGATCCTGCCTCAAAATAAAAAAGAGCTGGGGATGTAGCTCAGTGCGAGGCTGTGGATTCAATCCCCAGTTAATGAAAAGAAAAAAGCCAAGCCAAGTCGGGCATGGTAGCACCTACCTATATCCCAGCACACAGCAGACTGAAATAGGAGGATCACTCTCAGTTCAAGGCCAGCCTGAACTACACAACAAGACCTTGTCTCAAAAATAACAGAAAGAAAGAAAGCTTAACACTGTTTCATTCCTGATGGTGATCTCACTGTACCTGCTGACCTGTCCCAGCGTGCTGCAGTCCAACCACACATGTACAGTGGCCCAGGTCACCTTACTGGTTTAAATTTCATAAGAGCCAGAAAAATGTTGGCAAATTACCAACAGACAACTAAAATACTCTACAATCCTACCCAGAGACAGGAAAGCATTTCTACTTTCCTAGGAGTGCTCCAGTAAAAGCCACCCATAAAACTCATTCAGGTCACACCCAGAGCACCAAGGGACAGTAAAGAAGGAGCAAATTTACTCAGGCAGCACAAAGGCCTCAAGGTTCAAAAGCACAACGAAGAGACACACAGAGCCACCACCGCTGAATGACCACCATACGTCTCTCCAAAGGAGGAAAAGTCCCACACAGAAGTTACAGGGACACAGTCGCACAGCACATTTAAACTATCTGACACTGGCATTGAGGTGTGACCCTTCTCCGGGTTTTCACGCACGTCATTGCTGAACACTGCAGAACTGTAATACCTTGTAGGCATAATCCGGAGTTATTTCATTTTTAAAATAGCAAACATCTAAAGCATATACAGTTAGATGGCTGAAATACACACGGCATGTCCAAATCCTAAAAGATTTGATAAAAAATAAAAAATTTATTTTAGAAAACTTGGTTCCTTCCCTCCAATACAAAATATCTCTAAGAAACTAACATTCTTCCCTTTCCTCATTTACTGTCACATATCTATGCCCTGTTAAGGTATATAGTATTTTATTTCCCTTACTCCCTGCAAGTCATGGGGTCATGGTGCAATGGCATACTCTGCACCCATCTCCCAAAGTCAAAGAATGCATTTGAGGACAAAGGAGGTAGACAGGAAAAATGTTTAAGAAGACAAAAATAGCTCTCAATAGTCAGGAGGAGACCCAAAAGTGGGTTTTTGTCAAGGGCTCTTCATCTAAGAGTTTTTATACCAAAAAATGGCCAGAGCTCAGACCACTCTGAGTCAAGCTGAGGTCAACCTATAGGACTAAACTAGCTTAACTTAAACTAGAAACGGATCTATGAGCAGTCGAGGCACATAAAAGCTTATGTCTGCAGGTACTTCTTGACTGCTATCCTATCCAAATGGTTCATTAAAAGAACAAAGTGGAAGGAAAGAGTTTTCCAAAGAGGCAAAAACAGAAATTGTCAGTGGCTATCTATCACCTTACTTGTCACCTCACTTGTTACATCCCCGGACTTAACTGTCCACTTGGTTCTTGTTAAGTCTTAACCTCAGGCTCCTGTTTATGTGACCAAGGCCTAGTCATCCTGACTCTATCTTGGGCCCAGTTCCACTGTAACTGCCTGCTATCTTCTACCTAACTTGCTCATCTATAATAATGGTGATGACCATGTAGTTATTAAATATTTTATTACTGCAATTATCATTACATACAACAGGTTAATGGAATCAGTCGTAAAATTAGTAAGTATGTGCAAATCTGTAATTTGGTTTCTCCTTTTCAAAAAATCTACCCCAGTTGGGGATATACAAGCTAAATCTAAATACCATAGCAAGATCCAGTACACATGAAATTTTTTTCTGAATCTAGAATACACAACAACACTTACAGTTTAGAGACGAAAAAATGCAGTCTTTCCAACCTTATTTTCCTACTTTAATCATGCATCCAAGTCCCCTAAAGAATATTCAGAACCATCATTTGCTCACTATTGCCCCTATTATCAATTTCTCAGCTCATAAATCTACCCATAACCCTAAACCCTGGACCTAATGGGGCATGGTGACACACACCTGTAACTCCAGCACTTGAGAGGCTGAAGCAAAAGGATCCCAAAATTTGAGTCCCACTTGGGCAACTGGGAAGACCATTTCAAAAATAAATTTTTTTAAAATGACTAGAGCAGGACATACAGGCGCACACCTGTAATCCCAACACTCGGGAGCCTGAGGCAGGAGGAGTACAGTGAGTTCAATGCCAGCCTGAGCTACACACTGAGTTCAAGGCCAGACCTAAACTACATGGTGAGACCTTGACTCCAAGAACCAAAAAAAAGCCTTGACCAGTCTCTGAACTAAGAAAGAGGGACGAGAACAAGAAGGAGGAGAGTGCAAAGAGCGCATGAAGAGCAGGTCCCCCAGTGGATGCTGTGGCAAAAGCAGAGCACGACCACTTTCTGCTGCAGACACTAACAGACAACGAAATAAATAAGTGACCTCGCAGATCTGAAGCTGGGGAACACATGCGTTTGACCCAGCAGGGCCAGGCACATACAGGAAGTACTTCACTTCCTCTCTAACAAAGCCACAAAGCTGTGGATAAAGATACGAAGTCTGCTCAGAAATAAATAGAAATGAAAAGGGCACAAGAATGCCAGACGTCAGTCTCTGGCTTTCCCAGATCACTCTGCGGGGTCGGGGAGCGGAAAGCCAGCTCTACAGGGAGGGTCCCAACTGTGCCACCTAAATTCACGTCTTTCCGAGCCCCAACTTCCTCATCTACAAAACCCAGCTAACCTACAAGGTCACTGCGAGGGAAAAACCAAGACCAGGGATGCCTCGCGCTTTTGAGCGAGCTACGATCTAAACTTCCATCGCGATCAACAGAAGGCTTCAGATGCTTGAAAACGGAGTTTACAGAAACGGTATGTTGGCTCGGGGCCTCCCCGAAGAGTGTCACACGCTGGCGAGGAACTGATAGGGAGTGGAGGGCAGATGCCTGCCCTGGGACTCAGCCTGGGAACTGAGGAGCTGGCCTCAAGACAGAAGTCCAGTGGAGTGCGTGTGTGCGCGCGCGCGCGCACACACACACACACACACAAAATATCAGCAGCCTCCTGGGACTTAGGACAGTTGTGCTGCCCAGCCCCACACCTTCTAGCCACCAGCTCTGCCACCAGAAGAGAGCTCCGTGAGCCAGAAATCCTTGGCAGGGGAGCAGGCGAACAGGATACTCACTTCCTGAAGGGATTTCACTGCAAGGAGCTGGCAAGTTCCCTAAATACCATGAAAACTGATCCCACCGAAAGGACTAGCCGCATCCCTCTGCCACAGTCAACTCAGTGCAGGCTGCGGGCAGCCACTGTTTCACCCCTCAGCCCTGCTCCAGGATGAGTCCTTAAAGTGCCAAGCAGGTGTCCATGTGATCTCACGCTTTGCTTTATTCCTCATGGTATAAAGGGGTATGATGAAAGCTCACCCCTCTCCACTACATGGATATTTGAAGGCCACTAAAGTTAATGCCAGCCTGCAGAACAGAATCCACTCTTAGTGCTCAGTCTCCTCTGCCCTGTCAGCAGGTCCCAGAAAACACTCCCAGACTCAATGCATCTTCCACCAATTTTTTCCAGTACTGGGGATTGAATGCAGGGCCTTCGCACAAATCTAAATCTGCAGCCATTTTTTTTTTTTTTGTGATACAGGGTCTTACTAAGCTGCTAAATTGCCCAAGCTAGACTCAAATTCACAATCCTCCTGCCTCAGCCTTCCAGAGAACTGGGATTACAGGCATGCTCCAGCATGCATGGCTCCAGTGCCTGTCATTTAGGGCCCTAAGCAAAGGGAAAGTGAGGCACTGACTGGTGAGTTCAGCTGGTTAGGTCCCAATACTAATGAGGTTCCCAGGTGCTGGTTCTTCAAAGAGGCCAACTACTGAAATGTGGGACAGTGGTTCCTGCTCTGAAGATGCTGGGGTCAAATGCTGGACTGGCACACAGACTCAGCAGAGTGAACACCTAGGGGAAAGGGAAACAGCACATTCCTCAGGCCGAATTAGCTCTCACCTTTCTGCATTCATGAAAAAAACAGCTGCCAGCCTGGGCTACATAGTGAGTTCAAGGCCAGCCTGAAATACACATCAAGACCCTGTCTCAAAAAAAAAGAAAAGAAAAAGAACAGCTGTATCTCACCTAATCCAACGATCTGGGGAACAACCTTGAGCAGCCATATTCCCCACACTCATACCCAACCCTCACCCACTCTCTAGGTAGGCTCTGCCCCTTTCCCTCTAGGGACACAAACACCACAGGCTACTGAGGGCATAACCTGGCTCCCCATCACAAATTCAGAAAGTGGCCAAACCAAGGGCAAGAGGGGTGGCACATACCTGCAATCCCAGCACTCTGGGAGACTGAGGCAGGAGGATAACATGTTTGAGCCCAACCTAGGAAACGCAGCGACTTGGTGAGACCCAGTCTCAAAAAATAAACAAAAGGTGGTGGTCAAATCAGTAAAGAGCCCTGCCCTGTACCAGAGTGCATGCTATCTCTACTACACCCCAGCAGCAAACACATCACCAACTTAAAGGTAATTTACAAAGGAGAAAGAAAAGCAGCTATGCACTAAATTGAAGCAATTACAACTTCCACATCTCCTTCACTCTTCCAAAATCCTCTAAAGGCTCCAGAGCCATTACAACAGCCACTGGGACCTGGCCCCAGGCTGATTCCTGCCAAGACTCTCCTGTCCCCTCTCATCTCCCAGGGGCCCAGGCTACTCCAGCCACACTGGCCCCTTTGGTCTCAACAGGCCATGGGAGGTTCCTCCCTGTTAACTGCATGCTTCACACCACCTGAGGTGGAGGACCCTTTATAAAAGAGTCCCCTCCGAGGCCCAAGGCCCCAGGGAGCACCTCTGCTCTCTGCAGCACGCAAAGTCACGGCCCACCACGTCGCCGACTGACACAGCCTTCTCTAAAGGGCCAGCTCTAACAGGACACACAGCGAGAGTGGTAGCTTCTCACTGTGTGTGGAAAGTAGCACTTCTCTAGCTGGTGACAGGGGGGAGAGGGAGGAGGAGGGACAAAGAGGATGACTCACCGAGTCGCGTCCTTGTCACTTCTAGGGAAACCCACTTTTCAGCATCTCTAGTCTGGTGGTTGGGTATTCTATTTGCAGGCCAGGGTGGGGAGCAGGGTGTGTTGGGGAAGTTTTTTTAAGTACAAAACAGTTGTTTTTACATTTGTAGCTGGTTCTGGGGCACAGATGAATCAGATGGCACCAAATTAATTTTACACACACAACAGTCAAAACACTCCTAGGTGAGCTCTCCACATCCACTGGGCACAGCATGCGCCAGCACACACTAGGTGTGAGAATACTGTCACAGCACTGAAGCAGGATGCTCTGCTTCAAAGGCCACCTCCTAAACTTCCTTCCAAGGCCACCCAGGGGCCTGCGAAATTGCAAAGGCCGTTTTTCAGGGTCTACACATTCCCTACTCTTTCCCTTAAAACATACTAGAACCAACAGGTCTATGTCTCTCTAGGTCTCTAGCTTCTCCTCTGTGAAGAATAATAAGGAACTGCTCCCTATCCTGAGGCCCTTGCCCTCCACCTGTGAGCTCACCAATGGCCGTCCTGGGGGTCTCAAAGCACACTAGGGGAAAAGGAAAGCCCCACAAAGGCCTCTTGCTGATGGGAAGGGCAAGGCTCATGCTCCTGGGAACTGGAGGAATGGTGGAAGATTTGCTCAGACCTGCCCTCTGCACTGGCTAACAGAGACAAAAATAGGACATGACGCAGTACCCTGGACACCTCCAAGACTGAGCCAGCAGCCATTAGCTTCCAGCTGTCCAGCTCGGTGGAGTTCAGAAGTGGGGCCACTCCACCTCCCCACACCCAATCCCCAGCCTTGGGGAGGCCTAGCAAGGTCCAGGTGAGGACAGGAGCCCCGTGTGCTGACCGGGGATTTCCTGATTCCTGCCAGAGAGAAACCAGGAGAGCTTCTCGCTTCTAGCCTAGGCTGAAACCCCAGAAGGAAGTCAGGTGGCGCCGGAAAGGGCACCTGACACCCACTCAAGCCCTGTAGGCTCCATTAGGTGCCAGGGCACGAGGGTCAGAGTAGAGGATGCATGACTCGGAATCTCAGAATGCGGCGCACAAGATGGACCTGGAGATCCACAGTGCAGGGGTTTTCAAACTGTTTCAAACAGAAGCCTTTCTTCCTCAGAAGGACTCTCTTGTGGGTGCCAACAGATGAGGAGAAAATGCTCACTGGCTGAGGCAGAAACCCCAACTCACTAATGGAGAACACAGGGATGCCGCTCCACGGCTGGAAAGATGAGTCACTAACAGCCCCAACCACCAGCACAACCCTGACAAGCACCGAGGCTGGGCCACACATTTGGCTGCCGGAAAGCAAGTGCAGCACCCCACGGGACCCCCAAGGAAGGGCTCAGAGGCCCTGAATTTGCCCGGTACCTGGGAAGGGAGCAGTCTGGGTTCAAAACAAGGACAGAGGCTTCCAAAAGGGACTTCCACCTGTTCGGAGGAGGAAAATGACCACCAGAAGGTGGCGGCATGCATGACATAGCCACTCAACCATTCAGATCCCGTCCTGGGTGCAGGCAGGACCTGTATACTCTGCCAACAGCAATCAGCAGGGGTCAGCACTGGCCCCCTGCATGAGCAGCAGCACTGAGCTGATATTCAGGAGAGGCAAAAGGCCTGGCACTCCTGGCACAGTCACAGGCATGCCCTGTCCACCCCCAGCCTCCCTGGAACAAATTTTTTTGAGACAGGCTCTTGCAATGTAGTTCAAGCTGGCCTTGGACCTCACTATGTAGCCCAAGCTGACCCCAAACTCACAGCAATCCACCTGCTTCAGCCTCCTGAGTAGCGGGATTACAGGAGTGCACCACCATGCCTCACCTTGAAATAATTTACACCAAACTTCCACAGCTGTTTCCAGGCCTACTCCACAGCTGCATGAGGAGACAACACATGGGCAAAAGGAGACTGCACAGAGCACAATCAAGTCGCCCATCCAAACAAGAGATGATAAACTCTAACCAACTCTTGGGGCCTCTTTTTCTGGGCCCCAAGAAAAAGAATCAAGAGAGCAATCAGGGATGATGAGTGTGGTCTCATCTCCACGACAGGATCACAAGTCTGTGAGTTCGAAGACCTCAACCAACCAAAGGCCATCGAGCAGTGGCAGAGCACGCAGGAGCCAGGCACAACATCCGCCACACCTGGTCCCGAGCAGGATCCAGACACAATGCACAAAAGCAACAGAAAAGTCAAGTAGGACCGAGAGTCAGTAAGGAAAAGGAAAAGCTGACCAGCACAATGAATAACCCTGACCCAAACAGAACAATTTTTCCAAGCATATACAGCGCTCACAACTTGACGAGGTGCTAGGCCACAAGGGAAATTCCACCACACTTACTGACCACAACAGAAAAAATAAACCCCACAAATCTCATTACCTGGTGTATCAGTCCATTTTGTGTTCATCAATAAAACATCCAAAGCGGGCTGATTTTATTTGGGGAGGGTTGCTGGGGACCGAACTCAGGGCCTAGCCATCTACTACTTGAGCTAAATTCCCAACCCCCAGGCTAATTTTATAAAGAGGTTTATTTTGACTCATGGAGGTTCGAGTTCCAGAGGTGTGAGTTCAAAGGACACAGATGGTGATGGCCTCCTTGCTGGGGGACTCCAGAGGCAGAGCAGAGTATCACTCAGCAAGAAACAAGAGACAAGAGATGGGAACGTGTGTGTGTGCTCCTGGTCTCTCCTTCCTATAAAGCCACCAGGACTCAATGGAGGGGTTTCTACTCTACTGACCAAATCCTAATCTCCAAAAGCCCCACCTCTACACACTTGAGTTGGATTAAATTGCTATCCTTTTAACAACTCACTATGAGGATTAAACACATAAAACCCTGAGGAATAGAAGTCACTAAAGATATGGCCAGATCAGAGCGCTAGGAAAAAAGATTTTATAATTTTAACGCATCAGGAAGTTTAACTAGATAGAACTTTCGGGTCCAAAAAGGAAATACACAGAATGAAAAGGATGGGTTGGGGGGGAGAACATGTTATCAAAACGAGTACATTGCCAGACATGGTGGCCCACGCCTGTAATCCCAGCACTCGGGAAGGCTGAGGCAGGAGGATCACTGCAAGTTCAAAGCCAGCTTGGGCTACATAGTGCGTTCAAGGCCAGTCTGAACTGCATACTGAGAGCCTGTCTCAAAAAAAAAAAAAAAAAAAAAAAAAAAAAAGGCTTGAGTAATAAAAAACAAAACAAAAGAAAAGGGTGGGGGTTTGGAGATTTAGCTCAGTGTAGCGCATCTGCCTATAGCAAGTACAAGGCCCTGAGTTGGATCCCCCCTACACACACCCCAAAAAACTCAGGAAAACAAAAAAAACCTTGTACACTGGGCATGACAGCTGGCACACACCTGTATATCCCAGCGCTCTGTTAGGATGAGGTAGGAGAATCCCAAGTTTGAGCCCTGTTTCTAAATAAAAAATAAGACAGAGCTGGGGAAGGCTGGAGGTATAGCTCAGTGGTAGAACACATGCCTAGCATTTGTGAGACCCTGGGTTCGATCCCCAGCACCATACACATTTAAAAAAAGGAAAAAAAAATTAAAAAGAGCTGGGAATGTAGCTCAGTGCAAAGGTCCAGATTCAACCCCCAATACAAATCCTGTACATGCTTGCTTCGGCAGCACATATACAACACAAACCCTGTAGGAGTGCCAAGGGGTTCTGAGAAACATACAGAAACAATTACATTTCTTAATTAAGTAAAATGACTTAAAATAAAAAAGCCATGCTTTCAATTCAAAAAAAGAAACAGGAAAAAAAAAATGAGGTTGCAGAAGTAGCTGCCTTCATCCCCCACCAAGTAGGGGAATTATCTTGGGCCACATATAAAATACATAATAGAGCAAACACATATAAGTAACAAAACTTCCTTTTTATTATTTTTTAATTTTTTAAGTGAGGCCAAAAAGAGGCAGGCTGCAGGTTGGACATACCTAAGTTAGTAGAGCGAGGATATAATTTGCCAGACATAGCGGCATGCACCTATAATCCTAGCTACTTAGGGGTCTGAGGCAGGAGGTTTGCAAGCTCAAGCCAGCCTGGACAATTTAGTAAGACCTCACCTCAAAATTTAAGAAAGACGTGGTAGTGCCCAGATGTAATGCCGGCTACTAGGGGGGCTGACACAAGAGGACTGCAAATTCAAGGCCAGCCTGGGCAACTTAGCAATAATACCCTGACTCAAAACTAAAAATAAAAAGGACTGTGGGTGTAACTCAGTGCCAAACCCCCTGAGTTCAATACATTGTATGGCCCAAAAAAAAAAAAAAAAAGGTATTTTTTTCTTGTTCAACATAAGCCAGGAGGAATATGAAAATTACAACTGCACTAGCGTAACTTTACAACCCCTCTGAAATGGCTAAAATTAAGACTGGCAAGACCAAAGGCCAACAAGGGAATGGAAGAAATGGAACTCATACATACTGTAGGCAGGAATACAAGCTGGTACAACCACTTTGGGTCACAGTTGGGCAAGTCCCATAAAGTCAAACAGCTATTTCCACCTCTTCATACACCAACCATGACCAGCTGGGGCATTACAGAGAGATACAGTATCTGTGCCTGGGCCAATCCAAAGAAAAAAAGATGACGACAAAGGACAGCACCCACACAGCAACGAGCCACTCTCTGCCATGAAATGTGGTTCTGGAACCCTGTTGAATTCCCTGTTCAGGATAATACAGATTACACCACAGTTAAAATAGAAAACACCTGAAAGACTTTTCTCAACCCCATTTGCTAAAAATCCTTCTCTCTATGAAACACTGGTAAAAGGCCCAATTAAGAATACATTTCCTGGGAATCTGTTGGGATGCTCTTCTAAGAATTAATGCCTGAGACCTAAAATAAACATAATTAACAATTTTAGGCTTCTACACACACTTAGGGTTTAAAAAATACAAATATATAATTAATGCATGTGATCCAGGCCAACAGTGGTTCAAATTGGGCATATAAGCAACTGTTCCTTTGGAAAAACTGCAGGAGGGGGGAAAAAAATTCCTTAGAGATACCAACTAAACCAACCTCAACTCCCAGCTTGCTTCATTATTCTCTTGTCCTCAGCATAATAAAAATTTTCCAACATTACCCAAACAGTTTGGGGAAACTTACTATGTATAAATTCAAAAGTCACTAACTCTCTGAATAAATCCAGACCAATGCACTTTTCTATTAGTATAAGCTCTTAAAACTTCAACCATTAAGAATGTTAACATCTAAATAATGGGTGGGAATTTCTATATTACATGTATAATACAGTATTTCACAAACTTTAAAGCACAGAGTAATAAGTGAAGTCGCTGACTAGCTGAGAGCGTTTTGGTCACTTCTGGTGGTTCTGCATGGCCTGGCCTCTGCTCCCTCCCCCAGCCCCTCTGGCTCTCACTGGTCCTCCCCCACTGACCTTCAGACACTCTATCCATGCCGCACTCTGCCCAGGACGCTCCCACCACCAATCCCAGTGGCTCAGGAAACAAGTTCTTTCTTTCTAAAGGCTCCACACTTGTACATTCCCTCCCAAGAAACGGCTGGGTTTTCAGAAGCACTTTTTCCACAGTACAGGCTCACCTGGGCACAGCACTCCTCTTGACACTTAAAAAAAAAAAAAAAATTCTGAGTCTCTCCAAAGAACAAGCACTTAAACCTGCTGCCTCAAGCCATCTACACCTGGGGGACTTGTCTGGTCCTGCCTGCTGTTCAACGCCCCTGTCATGGCAGCAGGTCTCCTCAGGTGCACCAAGGTCCTGAACGCTGTCTCCCCCAGAACTGCACTCCTAACCCAGGAGTGCCCTGAGCCCAAGCTCACCCTAAAACTCTGCCACATGAGGGCCCTACCGGAACCGGGCACCCCAGGAGCAGACCCAAATTGCTTTCCTGGGTCCTACACCGCTGCAGATGAAAAATACCCTAAGTTCTAGAGAGCCGGACTTGAAAGGAGAAGCTGTTTCCCAGAAAATCTAACTCCATTTTTTCCAGACACTCTTTTGCACCTTGGGCTCTCAGGAAGCCGCATGATGTCTGGGCACTCCTCCACCTCTGCAGGGGATAGCAGGTCCCAGAGACTAGCCGGTACACCAAACCACAACCAAGACCACTTTCAACAGGGAAAAAAAGTTTTCCTTATTTCAAACAGCCGGTTTGTGATTCCTCTTTAAGTAGGAAATTGCCCTGTGACCAAGTGGCAAAAACATAACAACTGTAAGATTTTGCAGGAGTCTCTGTTTCATTGAGACCAAGGTGAGCTACTCCCATTTCCTCAATAGAGCCCAGGAACACAACAGGCAGCTTAAAGCAGCCGGCTTTGTGATGCCCAGTGAAACTTTTCACACTGGATTTTTAAAAAAGATCAGCTCACATCCTATTCCTCTGGAGTTTTAAAAAACTTAAGTTCACATCTCATTCCTCAAGCACGTGCTAGAGTTAAGGAATTTTGAGCCACTTTATCTCATAACAGAACACAGACCATTTCCCATATTCTCGAGAAAAGCTTTAAGCATTTAAGAGGTAATGATTTAGGGGTTGGGGATTTAGCTCAGTGATACAGAGCTTGCCTAGGAAGGGCAAGTCCTGAGTTTGATCTCTAGAACCCTCCTCCCCAAAAAGAGATAGTGATTTAAACCAGGAACACAGTGCTCACTCAGGGTGTGGCTCAGTGGCAGAGGAACTGTTTGCCTAGTGTGCAGAAGGCCCCAGCCTGATCCCCAGCACTGCAAAGACTTCTTTTGCCAGTATTGAGTTTAGAGACCAAGTAGCGCTAAACAAGCCTCCATGGACAACTATGGGTCAGTGACAGGAGAAAAGTATAAAACCCACCTCTGAAGGGACTAGGAGGTTTACTGTCCGGAGAAAATCTGGCAGAAAAACTAAACATACCAACTTTAGAAATAGTCAGACTAGAGGGCACTAACAATACATACCAATCCTCAGAATCTCTCTCGCACTAAGTCATGCCCACATGTGATAGTGGCCAGAGCATATAGATATCAAAGCCATTCCTCCTAGACGAGGGGCCATGCTCCACCTGGAAATCAGGTGAATAAACACAAGTTCAAGACACTGTGATGACTAACCTAATGCACCAGCAGTGAGAGCCCCTGAACCAGTCAGTGTCAGTCTGCCCCCAAGGCCAACTCAAACCTCAATTATTATGAAATGAATTCCAATTAGCTTCAACATCAGAAGCCCAGCTGAGCCAATTTTTTATGGATGTCCTTGGTCAAGGCGGCCTTTTTTCCAAAACTTCCTGCTTTAAATGCTTCTCAGCCTGACCTTGTTTACGTTGCTGCCCTTCCTCCATATCATGAAGTTACCAGAGCAACAATGGGGCAGCTAACAGGTCTATAAACTACCAAGCAGCAAACTCTCCCTCCTACCACCCACTCCATTCCAAAAAAGGGAAAGAGCCAGGATGGTGCATGCCTGTAACCCCAGCACTCAGGAGGCTGAGGCAAGAGGATCACAATGAGTTCAAGGCCAGCCTGAACTACTTAGCAAGTCCTTATTTAGGGGTTGGGGATTTAGCTCAGTGGTTAGAGTGCTTGCCTGGCAAGCACAAGTCCCTGAGTTTGAACCCCGGCACCAGCAAAAAAAAAAAAAAAGAAAGAAAGAAAGAAAAGAAAAAAAAAAGAAAAAAAGGAAGAAAAAGTATGGGTGGACTTTTCCAAAAGGTTTCTATTCAGGTCTGCATCCATCTCCTTAGAACAATAATTTCTGCAAAATTTTAATTCAAGATGCTTATAAACTATCTCTGATAGGAGGGGAAAACAAGAATCCCATAAACCCTACTACAAACTTGGAAGTTCAGCTCAAAGTAGGATCTTCATTCTGAAAAGTCACTTGCAAGTGCAAAGGGAAACTGATGACTTGTTCAGAACTCTCCAACCCACTTCCTTGTTACCAAAGTTTTAGAAATACATAAAAGCTGGATTTCCCATTATCCAGAAAGTCCAGAGTAGATCAGTCAAAAACTCCTGGACGCGGACCCTCCCTCCCCGCCCTGTCACTCCTGGTCCTTGTCAAACACCAGCTTCCATGGGACCAGGGATTACACAATCAAGGTTCCCAGAGCATAAGACTCCACTAGAATAATCCACCTCGGAGACAATGACATCATGTGGTCACTAGACAGGAAGTTGGCTCTGAGAAGTGAAGGGTAAAGTCTAGAAAGCCAGTACAAGATGACCACCACTCAGACCCCCAATCCAAAGAAGGAAACAAAGTCTACTATTGCCGAAAGCCTGCTTTAAAGTTTAAAAAAAAAAAAAAGGAAACCGACACGGAGAAAGTCATTCAGCAAACGAAACCAACACCACCCAACTCCCAGGCCATTCGCGTGGGCTCCGACCCACTCGTTAGTCTGTCCACACCGAGGGGCCTCGCCAGAACTCCACTGGTGGGAAGCAAATGAAAAGGTGCAGTAGAACAAAAGCAAACCTGAGTTCATGCCTCCTGCAACTTCCCAGCCGCACGTCTGAGAAAGGGGCACTGGGCGTGAGACCGAGCACAGTGTCCCCGTCCACACGGGTCGGGCGGCCAGCGCTCGCACACAAGGCCCCCTGACTTTAGTGACAACCACAAGTGGCCGGACACAGGGCTTCGCAGGCCAGCGCCACCCCCTCCCCCTGACGCGCACAGAACCCTGCGGTCTCTCCTGGGCCACCACGCAGGCAACTTTCCCTCGGGGGCGGGGCGGCCCGAAGCGTGGACTACAGGCGGCCGCAGACCCAGTCCCTCAGCCAGGGCTCCCTGCCCCCCCACCCGGCCCCGGCCTCGCGCCCCGAACCCTAGGAGCGGAGCCGGCGCCCCGGCGGGCCACCCACCTGCACAGCTCGGGGAACTCTGCGGCCTGGGCCTGCGCGGTCCCCCGGGCCGCGGCGAGCAGCAGAAGCTGCAGCAGCAGCAGCAGCAGCAGGGTGCGGGGCAGGCGGCCGGCGAGTGCGGGCCCCAGGTGGGCGTCCCGGTCGGTGGCGGCCCCCATCGCACGGACCGGGGCTGCGCGGCGGGCGGGGGGCTGGAAGAGGGCGGGGGGCTGGAGGCGGGCGGCTGCTCGGGGCGCGCCCGGGACGGTGTCGGAGGTGGAGCCCGACGGGCGCGAGACCAGAGGGAGCGGAGCAGAGGCAGCGCGGCTCGGCCGGGCTCGGCGGCGGCCCCAGATCGCGTCACGTGACCGCCGCTGGCACCACCCCCGTCCCGCCCCCGCTCACGTGACTCTTGTTCAGGTGATCCCGCGCGTCGGGGTCCGCCCATGTCCGGGTCATATGAGCGCCGCCCTGGTGGGACAGGAAGTGATGCGCCAGGGTGTGGACGCCAGGTATCTGCTGAGGCCTGTGCTCACCTGCTGGCCGCGCACCCCGGCCTCAGTTTCCCCTCTTCCCGTGCCTTACTGCACCGCGGCATGAGCTACCTTGCCCAGCTTCGACCAGCAGTGTGGAGTAGAAAGAGGGGATTAGATAAAAATTTCTTAGCACAGCTGCGTTGCTGGGGATCCGTGCGGTGTACGAACATGGTTTCCCTGAGCCCCACATAGAGGCTTTCAAACTGTGCCGCGAGGGCCTCACGCAACCCTCTCTGGGGACGTGATTTCCCAAGCGTGGGCTTCCTGCGAGAGGAAGGTGGCACATACAGCAACGTGGACATGGTTAAGCGTGTGACTTTCCCGCAAGTGCTGCCCAACAAGGCTTCGTTAATTCTATTCAGATGTAGCCCACAGTGTGTAACTGGTTGTGAGATAGGCACTATGTACAAGAGGACAAGCTGAAAAGATTCCAACTCAAAAAACTTACTTCCTTTGGAGCAAATAAAGATACAAGATTGGTTGTATAGCTCAATGGTAGAGCACTTGCCTACTATGTAGAAGGCCGAGTTCATTCACGACACTACAAAAATTTAAAAATCACAATGACAACTAATCTTTTTAGTGCTTATTCCACACCAGACATTGTGATGAGCACTTCAGCACCTATGAGGTGGGAATCTTATTATTGATGAGGAACTGAGGACATTCTGAGATGTGGCAAAGCTAGAATTAAAATACTCCAAATAGGGCTGGGGATTTAGCTCAGTGGTTCGAGTGCTTGCCTCACAAGCACGAGGTCCTGAGTTCGATCCCCAGCACCAAAAAAATAAATAAATAAAATAAAATACTTCAAATAATCATGACCGATATGAGGTAGTGTACCCGATGTTTGTAGAGCAGGTGATCACGTGCCAAGTAGCATCCTAGAATTTTCATTTATTTACTCGTAACAATAAGAGAGAGTTGTTTATTTCACCCATTGAAAGATAAGGAAACTGAGGTATGGAGGAATTAACTAGGTGGTCAGGCAACTACTAAATGAACCCTTCGGTCTCTCCTGGGCCACCTGGCAGGCAACTTTCCCTCGGGGGCGGGGTGGTCAGAAGCGTGGACTAGAGGCAGCCACAGACCCAATCCCTCTGCCAGCGCTCCCTGAAAGAGCCAGGGTTTAAACCCAGTTCAGACAATCCCAGAGCCTTGTGACATAGTCGATGTGCTGTCCTGGAGCTCTAATGGCTCCAGGTGAGAGATGGGATGTCAACCGTGAGTATCAAGAAGGGGTTCATGGTTTGCCAACCCAGTGCCCCACAGGGGTCATCACTGATACCATCACATGAAAAGTTATTGTGAACCAGAATATTAACTTTGTCTCAAAGTATTTCCCCCGAAGTATAGTTCTCTAATAAAGGGAAAATACATCTTCACAATGAAAAGACCTGGCAGAACCACTTCAATCAAGAGATTAAAAGTAGTTGGGGTTGGGGATTTAGCTCAGTGGTAGACCATTTGTCTAGCAACCACTAAGGCCCTAAGTTTGATCCCCAGAACCAAAAATAAATAAATAAATAAATAAAAATTTGAAAAATAAAATAGTAGTATCATCACTGGACGTGGTAGTGTACACCTGTAATAGCACTGGGAGCCTGAGGCAAGAGGATCCATAGGAGTTCGAGGTCAGTCTAGGCTACAGTCTAGTGAACTCAGGGTCACCTTGAACTGCTTATGCAGTTTGAGATTTTGTCTCAAAAAATTAACAAAACATGGCATCACCAATTTTTTGAAAAACTGACATTCCTGCTTCTTAAAGTGATAAAACAAAAAATATTACCAGGGCTGGGGATATATGTTAACGGTTGAGAGTTTGCTTAACATGCACAAAGCTTTGGGTTCAATTTCCAGTACTGCAAAGAAAGTAAACACACTAACAAAAATACTGCTAAATGATAATACATAAAAGAGAGTATAATCATAGCTCAGGTGCAAATGTGAGATGAGCATGTGTCAAAAGAGCTCTTTAACTCATTAATATAGAGAACCAGTGACATGTTACAACTGGTTCAAAAGAGAACCCAAAGAAAATCGAAGGAAGTTGCCTAATAGTTGGAAGGTTGGTCAAAAATAAACTGCATCTCCAGTGGACACAACTTGTACTTCTAGAGATAAGTAATCACATGTACCATCAATATTCTACAATTTACAAACTTACAAAATACCTCAAAGACAACAAGCACAGTATACCTTAGAATCAGATGCCGTAGTTCCCCCTTATTCTGGTTTTCATTTCTATGATTTCAGTTTTCTACAGTCAACTTTGATCTAAAATTATTACATGGTGGGGCTGGGGATTTAGCTCAGCGGTTAGAGTGCTTGCCTAAAAGCGCAAGGCCCCAAGTTCGATCCCCGGCACCAAAAAAAAATAAAAAAATTAAAAATAATAATAAAATTATTACATGGAAAATTCTAGAAATAATTCATAAGGTTTAAATACCTTATTACAATATGTTGTTATAATTGCATTTTACTATTAATTGTTGTTGTTATTCTCTTACTCTGCCTAATTTATAAATTAAACTTTATCATAGGTATGTATGTATAGGAAAAAAAGGTATACATACGTAAGGTTCTGTACTAGCTGGTAGTTTAAAGCATGTACTAGGGGTCTTGGAACCCAAATGGGTTTACTAGACAACACTAATTATCCATTAAAGCTCACCAATAATATTTTTAATCCATTTCAAAGTCTTTCATAATATTTCGCTGCCATACACAATATCATTTAAGTGGCATTCTTTTCTTTTTTTTTTTTGTGCTGGGGATTGAACTCAAGGCCTTGTACTTGTGAGGCAAGCATTTTAACCACTGAGCTAAATCCCCAGCTTCTAATGTGGCATTCTTGCCAAGAAGTTTAAATCTAGCATAATCAGGTGGGCGCCGTGGCACATGCCTGTAATTCCTGCACTTGGGAGGCTGAGGCAGGAGGATGGCCAAGAGTTCAAGGACAGCCTGGACTACATAGCAAGAGTCTGTCTCAGTAAATAAATAAGTAAATCTAACATAATCAAATCCAGACTGCAAAACATTCTACAAGAAAACTGAATTGGACAATTCCAAAATGTCAGTGCTCTATAAAACAATACTGCCCCTTTCCCAAAAGAGTAAGAGCTCTGTTCTAGATTAGGGTGGTGTGTTATAGCCTGTGGGTCTAATCAGCCTAGCAGCTGTTTTTGTAAATAAAATTTTATTGGAATATACCTACACCCATTTGCATATGTATTGTCTGGTGCTGCTTTTGCCTATAATTGTAAGGCTCAGTAGTTGCCACCAAGATCATGGCCCGGAAACCCCAAAGGATCTCACCTTTTACTACATGGCCCCTAACAGAAAAAAAGCTCGCCAGCCTCTCTTCTAGGTACTGGTTCTCAAACCTGGTCCTCAGACCTGCAGCTGTGGCATCATTTGCCAGCTTCAGAGATGCCAGTTCACAGAACCCATCCAAGGCCTGTGAGTGCAGTCACTGGAGATGAGTCCAGGAGGGGTTTTGTTTGTCTTTTGCTTTTTTTTTTTTTTTTTTTTTTTTGGAGCTGGGGATCAAACTCAGGGGCCTTGTGCTTGCAAGGCGAGCACTCTAACCACTGAGCTAAATCCCCAGCCTGCCTTTTGCTTTCTTTTGTATGGTGATGCTCATGATTGAACCTACGACCTTGCACATGTTAAGCATACTCTCTTCCACTAACCTCCACACTTGCCCCAGGAAATTGTTTTAACTGACTCTCCACAAGTCTCTTATGTATGTGAAAGTTTGAGAGCTGTCCTGAAGTAAAGGAGTCTAACGAAGTATAACCCAAAAAAAAGTATGACAATAAAATTCTGTGTGTGGTCCTTTGTCAGAGACTGCAACCCACACAAGGAAGGAATAAGGGACATGCAGAGACAATAGGAAAAATTTTAATATAAATTATACGTTCGAAACTCTAAAGCCAAATAGTTTAGGGAATAATTCTGTATTTCATTTAAATTTTGTAGCAAATCTTTGAGGAAACAGAAACCTAGCGATATTAGCCAAAGAGATGTTATGCATTTAACTGTATCCTCAAAAAGATATGTTATAGTCCTAACCCCTAGGTGCTTCACATTGTGACCTCATTTGAAAGTAGGGCCATTGCTAATGGATTGGTTAAAATGAGCACAGTAGGCGTGGTGGTGTACACCTGTAATCCCAGCACTTGGGAGGCTGAAGCAGGAGGATCACTGAGAGTTTGAGGCCAGCCTGGACTACATAGTGAGCTCTAGGCCAGATTGAACTACAAGTGAGACCCTGTCTCAATAAACAAGAACAAAAAGATGAGCTCATGCTGGAGTAGGGTGGGCTCTTAATCCAGTAAGACTAGTTGAGTTCTGTTGTTGTTATTTGGATTGTTTGTTTTGCTTTGCAGTACTGGGAATTGATACCAGGGCTATATCCCCATCTCTTAGTTTTATTTTGAAATAGGATCTCACTAAATTTCCCAGACTGGCCTCAAACTTGTGATCCTCCTGCTTTAGCCTCCCGCGTTGCTGGAATTACAAGATTGTGCAATCATGCCCAACACAAACTGGAGGCAGAGACACATAAGGAGAACACTGCCGTGCAAGGATGGAGAGGTCATGGATCCCACAGGATGTCCAGGATCACTGGCAACACCAGGAGCTAGGAGAGAGGCCTGGGAAATAGGATCCCCAGACCTTCCGAGAGAGTGCGGCTCTGCCCATACTTTGATTTTGGACTTAGCACCTCCAGACCTGTGAGACAATACCTTTCTGTTCTCTTAATTGCCTGATGGCAATTTGTTACAGCAGCCCTAGATGCAAATGCATTCCCCAGCTGTATCAGTTACTTTTCTAGAGTCAATGGTCTATAAGAGAGCAGATTTAATAGAGGCCATTTATGAATTACAACATTTACACACACAAGCCAAAGCAAGAAGAGTGCAGAATGTCTATCTATGCACTGGAAACCTAAAATCCGATTAAGGGCTGGGAGCCCACAGCTATGTCCCTTGTCTGTACTAAAAGGTTGAAGAAATCTATATTGGACCCAGGATGCAATGCTTACAGTGGAGACGAAGACCAGAGGTCCCCTGAAGTGAATAGCAGCCATCCCGTAGGACAGCAAGGCTCCGAGTTCCTCCTGCAACAAGGACAGCCAAGTCCCCTTTGGGACAACCAGCCGCAACAGAGCTTCTCCTGGGAAACAGCCGGCCCCTATCTTCTGCTCCCATTGTCCTTTTGTGTCAGTAATAAACTTCGGGTGGATCATCTACACCCACAACCACACCAACTCAGTCCAGCTAGGTGCTCCTGCTCAAATTGACCACAATAAATCCACCACACCAGCTAATGGGAGAAATCCAGACATGGAACCCAGGTGCCGCCCCCACTCTACCATGATGAAGGCTCTACCTCCCTGCACCTGACAGTCAGCCTGGCTCTGGAAACATGAGTGACACCAAGGAGAGAAATAGGTTGCTGCTGCGGATATCACCCCGTGGTGTCTTGAGCAGAGGCAGGTGAGGTTAATGGCTACCCTTTGGGAACACAAACCACTAGCTGTCAAACTGATGGTGTGCAAATCTCTCTCTGAACCTCAAGCAAAAGCTTACCAAAAATTCAGAAACTTTTCAGAACACCCAGGAAGCTCTTCATTTCACCAAGAGACCCCTAAAGCACATTGTCATTTCTTTTGAGTGTTCCTTGATTCCTCAAATGATAAACAGTTTACAGAAAAATTATGTAGTGGATGATTTTTATCAATGTTCTGTGTCTTGGGTGAGACAATAGTAATGTAATCAAGTAGGAGAAGGTCCTTGGTGATACATGTTGAGTAGGAAGTGTCATGATGCCAATCTCCAAATGATTCAGTGGGGAAGTATATGTAGAGATTGAAAGCAGGTGTTAAAAATATTAGCAATTGTAAATGTAGATGAAATTGTATCAGTTCTCTTATACTATTTTTTTCAGCTTTTCTGTGGGTTTGAAATTTTCTGAAAATAAGAAGTTGAGAAAAAAAATCTCATTATAGAAGAGATAGTTTTGGAGATGAATCTAGGAAACTAGGTTGAGAGAACATACAGAAAAGACATTGCAGGCAAGGAGAGCAATAAGTGCAAAGTCACGGGTAGAAAAATACAGAAGGTATATTTTCTCTACAAGACATTTAGCTTAAGTAGAAGTTCCATGGGAGTAGAAAGAACTATTTTTGGTCAAATATAGTGCTAAATCCAGGGCTTTTACAATATAATCCTTAAGGAGCTCACAGTTTAAATAGTGGTTTTTTGTTGTTGTTGTTTTGAGGGAGTTGTTTGTTTGGTTTTGGTTTTTTGAGACAGGGTCTTGCTATGAAGTTCAGGCTGTCCTTGAACTCACTATGTAGCCCAGGCTGGCTTCAAACTCTTAATGATCCTTCTGCCTCAGTCTTCCAAGTGCTGGGATTATAGGCATGCGCCACCACACCTGGCTTTTTCCTTTATTTTTATTTCAAAAACTAACTGAATTAAACTGATCAAAGCAAACCTGAATCAACTTTTCCCCTTTGTGGAGTTACTTTTTGAATATCTTTAATTTTATCCCACTGGTTGGTGAAATTGTCTAATTTATTCCAGTCGGTACTTGTCTGTCTTTTTAAAATAGGGCGTCAGACTTCCTATGAAAAGTTGTAAAATATCTCTCCTATTTCCTCTTGTCTCCTCCCTACCCCTCTATTTATATTACTGTGTGAAATTGGTGTTTCTAAGAATCAGATCAGTCACCACAGACATATTTATTTCAGCAGGTCTATGTCAGAGTTGCTCTGCACAAACAAGATCACTGACTGATGTCACAAGAAAAGTAAGTGTGTCCAACAAATCCTCCAGGTGGCACAGGGATGTGGGCACCCGAGTTGAAACCAGCTCTTCAACTCTAGACAGGTTGTGCAATCGTAACTGCACCTTTCTCGTTTACAACAAAGGCCAGCAAACCGTCCACACCAGGCACACTGTAAATTCTCAGGCTCTGTGGACCATATGGTTTCTGTAACAACTGCTCAACTCTGCTCTCTGCACCAAAGCAGCCACAAGCAATCCGTAAGCATCTGAGCGGGGCTGCGTTCCAAGAACACTTCACAGACAAGCAGGCAGTCAGCCAGGTTTGTCCAAAGACAAATTTGTCTGTAGTTTGCCAATTCCTGACCATATGACCCCAAAATGGGCACATGTAGAGGGCCTTGTGGTTGACTGTTCGATGTCTACCAGCTGATTAGCAGAAGATGTGTATCCTCTGGGCCATGTCCATCTAGAAACAGGCACAGGTAAACCTGTGTGGAAGAGAAGAGGGGAGAAGATTACTGCAGGTTCTGGGATAATGGCATCCTTGTACTTAAGGAGATACTGCGGTAAAGCAGGCATGGCGGCACATGCCTATAATCCCAGCACTGGAGAAGCTGAGGCAGGAGGATCAGCGAGCCCAGCCTGGGCTACATAGTGAGTTCAAGACCAGCCTGAACTACATAATAAGATCCTGTATTAGAAGGAAAGAAAGAGATTTTTTTAAAAAAAAAATAGAAAAGGAAAGAGAAAAGGCTGCTGTAGAGCTGGGCCTGTAAGCCAACATCCTGGAGTGCTAAGGCAACAGGATCTCAAATTTGAGCCCAGCCTAGGCAACTGATCAATTTAGCAAGACTTTATCTCAAAATTTTAAAAAAGAACTGAGGATGTAGCTCAGTGGGAAGGCTCTAGTTCAATTCCCATACAACAAGAATGGAATAAAAAGGAAAGGAAGGGGAAAGGAAGGGAGAGGAGTGGAGGAGGGAGGGGAAGGGAGAGAAAGAAAAGGCTGCTTTGGGCAGGGAAGCTGGCCTGTCTCTTCCCAGGCCAGAGAAGCTGGGTCCTGCGGAGGACCAGCAGTCACCCCTCCAGCCTCAGGAAAAATCCGACAGTGAGGATGGCAGACCCCTCTGGACCTCTTTTTATGTAAGTTAAGGAAAAAAAAAAAAAACCCTTCCAACTTCTCTTTATTAACTCTGAATTGGGTCATCTGTTACTTTGGCTAAAAGCATCCCAAATGAAAACCTCATTCAAGGGGTAGCTATGAGATCTAAAAGGGAAACTGTGCAACTGTGGCATTCAAATTAGAAAACTGTATGAACATGACCCATTAATATCGAAACAATCACTGCTACCCTCTCCCCATTACATTAACCGCGGGCCACGCCTTTGATGCACATGTTCCACCGAAAATGGGGACCCTTCATCTCACTTGAATAATTATTTTTTAGCCAGGGGGCGGTGACGCATGCCTGTAATCCCAACAGTTGGAAAACTGAGGCAGGAGGATCACTGCAACTTCAAGACCAGCCTGGGCTACATAGTTCAAGGCTGGCCTGAACTACATAACAAGACCCTGTCTCAAAAAACAAAAACAAAAAAAAAAACTTCTAAGCATCGTCACATTGAGGGCCACACTCCAATACGTGAATGCTTGGGGAACAAACAACATCCAAACCATAGCAGACATAGATAAAGATTTGAGGTTGTTTATTAAAATCCAGATATGCCGAGCATTTTATAAAGTTAAAACACAGTCTCCTTCTCTTTCTCTCCCTCTGCTCCCCTTGCGGAGAGAGACTAACATATTTTTTTCTATTTCTTTTTATCTTTCCATGATGACCCAGTTCTA
Source organism: Hystrix cristata (assembly GCA_004026905.1). Classification (NCBI taxonomy): domain Eukaryota; kingdom Metazoa; phylum Chordata; class Mammalia; order Rodentia; family Hystricidae; genus Hystrix; species Hystrix cristata. The sequence continues at coordinate 54,146 of PVJO010010348.1, forward strand.
TGATGATTTAAAACTTGAAACAAAGAAATAAATGAACCCAATATGACATTTCCGAAATGGGATTGCTTGTGACTGTTTTGCAGGCTCAGGGTACCAGAGGTGGATAGCAATCTCAGCGCCAATTGGCCAGGCCCGAGGGCCACCCTGTTTTGGCTTAGGCGACTGAGCCGACTTCCACAGTGCTCCTAGAGGGGACGCTTGCCTTCGTTTCCCAAGTGGACAAACTTGAGCCTTGCGAGAGGTTGAAGCAGCTTGCCTAAGGGTATAAAAGGAGGAAGTGCAAGGGCCTGGAGTAGGATCCGGTCAGCCAGACATCAAGGGCCTCGCAGGGAGCTCAGATCAGAGAGGAAACTGTGAAAGCACAGGCTGTTGGCAGCTTGTATGCAGACAGCGCTGCTGCCAAATGCACTGAGTCACAGGTCAGGACTCTGGGGAGGTGCATGTTGAACCATGAGTGAGTAAGGGGCCACATGTGAGCCACCGGGCTGTGAGACTGGTGAACCTGACCTGGATTCAGACAACTGGAAATTTATTGTTGCCTTTATTGTTGTTACGTTTTCGTGGTTAGGGTTAGGGTTAGGCTTGAACCCACAGCCTCACGCTGAGATACATGCCCAGCCCTTTTTATTTTTTTATTTTGAGACAGGGTCTCACTATGTTACCAAGCTGGGTTCAAATTTGCAGTACTCCTGCTTCAGCCTCCCGAGTGCTGGGATTACAGGCATGTGCCACCATGTCCTCTTTATAGCTGTCTTTGTTCTGGGGAAGTTTGGGAGCGGGCTCCAGTTCGCACATCTGGTTAATGGTCGCACTGGGACTGCAGCTGATCCTAGTTTCTGATTCCAATTCTATTCTTTTCCCTGTGCACCGACTGTCTTTCCTTCAGGCCCAGCACAAAATGCTCCTTCTCCACCAGGTTTTGGCCAATTCCCTGGACCCAGTGGGCTCCTGCTCTTGATACCAAGGTCACTCCTTAGTTCTGACTCTCGGGTGGCCTTACTGTACAGCACCTTGTGTCATTTTCATCATTTGTGCATTTATTGCAGTAATCTCAAAGGCAGGGGTTATATCTTATATTATCTTTTGCCCACATCATTTTTCATGGATCCTCCACAGGAGCAGTACCAGGCCAAGCACATAATACCACTCGGGTGTGCTGGCTTTCACACTGACATTGTAGCACAGGCTGCCCATACATGGGACTGGCTGGGCGAGCCTTTGCCCGGGGCCCTGAATGCACAGAGAGTTTATGGGGTGCAGTAGGGCTTGGAGGGGAAGCACCTGGCTTTCACGCAATCATCCTGGATTCACAGGCTTGCTCTCCCACACTCTAGGGGGCCATTTGTATTCTTAATCTGTCAGGTGTGAGTAATAACTAATGGATGTAAAGTTCTGGCACTGTGCGAATGCACCAAACACTGAATAAGGAGCTGTCGGGTGCTCCACAAAGTGGAAGTAGTCAAATGAGTATGGTGGTAGCAGCCACTTTTTTGGGGAGGTAGTGGTGCTGGGGATCAAACTCAGGGCCTTGTGCTTGCTAAGCAAGCACTCTACCACTGAGCTAAATCCCCAACCCCCAGCTTCTTTTAAAATATTAGTGACCATAATGGTTTGGACCTTCAGTGTTCCCCTAAAACCCATATATGAAAGCAGTCACCACCCTATTGGGAAGTGGAAGAACCTTTTTTGTTTGGTTTCATGTGTGTGTGTGTGTGTGTGTGTGTGTGTGTGTGTGTGTGTGTGGTACTGAGGATTGAACCCAGGGCCTTCACACTGAGCTACATTCTGAACCCTTTTTTTATTTTTTGTTTTGAGACAGGATCTCACTAAACTGCCAACGCTGGGCTCAAATTTTCAATCTCCTGCCTTAGCCTCCCAGAGTGCTGTGATTATAAGCATGTACTACTACACCTGACTTGTTTTTATTTCATTTATTTATTTTGTTTGTTTGGGAGTTTGTTGTTTGTTTGTTTGGTGCCAGGGATCGAACACTGGGCCTTGTGTTTGAGAGGTAACTCTGACCACTGAGCTAAATCCCCAGTCCTGTTTGTTTTGGTTTGGTTTGGTTTGGTTTTTTTGAGACAGAGTCTTGCTGTGTAGTTCAGATTGGCCTCGAGCCCACTATGTAGCCCACACTGGCCTCAAACTAGCAGCAGTCCTCCTGCCCCTGCTTCCTGAGTGTTGGGATTATAGGCGCACGCCACCATGCCCAGTGGTTGGTTGGTTTTTGAGACACTATTGCTATGTAATCCAGGCTGGCCTGAAATGCAGCAATTCTCTTACCTCGGCTACCCAAGTTCTGGGATCACAAGCGTGTGCCATCACACCTGGCTCTTTGATTTTTGTTATACATTTCTCCAATGGGTCTGTGTAACTAAATCCTGCCAAATGTTATAATTACAGTTGTTAAACAAGGAAGAACGAGGGCTTCCCATCACTGACAGCCTATAAGAATCAATCTCTTTAAATTTAAAAAGAAAAGTGTCCATGGTCTCCAGAAAAAGGTCCCCAGGGCATCGGTTTCTCACTGTCCTTGGGCTCTGCATTGGAGTCTCCACCTTGAGAGCTGTGCATGGCTGTTGGGCAATGCTCTTCTGGAGTTGCTGAAGGCACCCCAGTGTAATCACTGAGCAGTTCTGAAGAGGATTTCCTGTTTCCCAAGACTGTAGGATGGGGCAGTGGTTACGGCAGTGTGAGGCGCCAGGCGGTGGAGCTGATTATATCTGCATTATTACTTCAAATTTTCTGTCCTGCGGACTCCACACAGGTGGTGTGATTGTTCACACAGCAGGGCAGACTTGCCACCAAAGGGACAGGAAATCTTGGCAGGAGGCACGTGAGCGCCAGGGGCGAGTCTCCCATTGACCCTGGCCTCTCTCCAGCAAATCCTTCTTTTGGTGAATGAGGAAGAAAAATGACTTTTGCTGCCTCTGCCAAGGCTAATCAGATTCAGGTTTTCCCAGCGCTGCAACTTGCCAGCTTTCAGCCAAAGAGAGAAACCAGACGTGTTTTAGGAAAGAACAGCAGATGCACGTTCGCTTCATCCTTGAACCGCACAGCTCCTCGATCCACTCAATTGTTTGCAGAGGAGACCCCTTCCCAGAGGGCCCCAGAGATGAGCCCTCAGGACACAAAGTAGTCCTGGGGGTGTTTTCCAAAGAGAACTGTGTTCTTTGGGAAGTTACTGACATGAACCAAGACCTACTCTTTTATTATTTATTTATTTTGTTTTGTTTTCTTTTGTTTTTGAGACAAGGTCTCACTATATAGTTCAGGCTGGTTTTGAATTCACTCTGTAGTCCAAGCTGGCCTCAAACTCACTGTGATCCTCCTGCCTCAGCCTCCCAAGTGCTGGGATTATAGGCGTGTGCCATCATGCTCAGCCATCAACCAAGATTTGGAAGAAAAGGCTAAGGCTGGACAGAACAAAAATATAAACATTTGACTCCAAAATGTTGAAAATGTGAATGGGCCACATAGAATTTCCAACTGCACAAATATAAAGAAGTATGAGACCAGGTATGGTGGCACACACCTGTAATCCCAGCACTTGAGAGGCTGAGGCAGGAAGATTGCCTCAAATTAGAGATCAGCGTGGGCTACATAGCAAGATCCTGTCTCAAAAAAAAAAAAAAAAACAGAACGACAAATCCTTATAGTTCTGTTTTTTCCCAAAACTACCCCCAGGCCAAGTCACTAGTAAGTCCTAGCTCCTGACTGGCTTTCCTCTTTCTTGATGCTTCAAGCAGCCACTGGGGACATTTGAGAAAGTCTGAACACTTTAGAATCAATTTCAAAGGTTTCTCCAGTGAATTTCCTGCTTAGCTCTCCAACCCCACTCTCCACCCAAAAGTCCTTCACTGTCACCCGAGTCTTTCTTCCTCTCCCTGAGGACAGGCAGACACTTCTGGATCAGGGAGTTTACAAATACTTGGCTCCTAGCCCCACAAGCCACTATCCGCAGGGCCCGAAACAAAGATTCAGATGTAGACATGCAGAGCAGACCTGCGGCTTCCAGAGCTGAGATAAAATCCATTATGTCTGGAAAGGGGCAGGGCGGGGGGGGGGGGGGTGAGTTGGAGAGGAAAGCAAATGATTGCGAAAGCACAATCTAGGTTTGTGTGGCTGCAAATACAAAGCAGTGGAGCAATCAGGCCGGCAAATGCCAGCCTCAAGATGATTTTACTTGATACAGCCTGGGCCTCAAGACTACTTGATCCATAGTCGGAGGGTCAAGATGACCCAGGAAGCACTCGGACAGAGGACCGGGGCACAGGTGGAGGCTATGGCTGGGAAGGGTGCAGGGGAAGGCTCCTTTGAGCATGATGGCTGGGCCCAATAGAACCTGCATTTAACCTCTTCCCTGGAGAATATGCACCTGTTGCATTTACCCCTGAGAAGGGGCACCGCTATCTGCAGAGTGAGAAATGCATGTCAAGGTTCAGAGCTAACTCCCATCCACAAGGCAGGCCGTGCCTGCAGGTATGAAAGAGGACAGGGAGGGACCCTGGGAGAGGGCCGGCACCTGCCTCCCGGACTGAAGAGTAGGGCAGGACCACAGAACCAGGCAGACTGAAGAGTGCCTGGCTTTCGGGGCACAGCTGTCCAGGCTAAAAACCCCAGACAAAACTTCTGTGCTGCAGAGAGATGGGCTGAGGACTCAGGTGGGTGGGCTTAGGAGAAGCTTCTCAGGGCAGGAGAAGCAAGGGGTCTAGAAGTCCCACAAGGGCCCTCCTGACCAGGACAAAGAAGACCGACAAAGCCAACCCATTAATAGTCGTCCCTAAGGGACACTGGGCCTCTGTGGAAGCCATCAAGGACATGACAACAAAGGATCACGGAGCCTCACACCGGGAGAGTGCAGAAGCATTATTTTAAACCTCGACACCATCTGGACAGAAGGAGAGACTGGAGAGAGTTCCAGGGTGACCACGTCCTTTCCCAACAGACTGCTGTGAACTGGAGGTCACTGAACACGCAGGGAAGGTGAGCCAGGCTGAATTCTACCTGAGAGCAGCCCCGTTTCCACACACGAGTGTGTAGATGGAGAAATGTATGCCTTTTACGGGTCATGGCAATGACGTGCTAAGAATATTGCGCTAGTTTCCATTACTCTTGTAAATTCATGCAGTACAGGCCTCCAGCCTCAGGTCTCTGGTCCCCCTCTCTCCACTGCTTGCTGCTTGAATGGCAAACTTGCTGTTGTGAGCGAGCTACACCTCTTACACAGACAGACACATTTTTGTCTTTCCTCAAAGTCAGAATTTGTTGAATAACAATAAATTCATGAGCTACATCAGTTTTGTCAGGCTTATCAGGTCTAATCCTTGAGATTCACTCAATAACAGATAGCCAGACAATGCAGTTTCTTCTATTCTAATCTAATTACCAACGTGATTCTGTAACACCCAAGCCACACGGCATACTTCACACAATAATATATAGGTTATATGATGACTGAGAAATGGTTAACTGGTTACAGGATTCTCTGAAGAAGAAGAACTGAAAACCGAGGCTGAGAGAATGTAGGAATGTGGGAAGTCACCGCAGCTGGCCGCCGAGGAGGCAGGGGCTTGCCGACAGCGCGGAGGCAGGCAGTCAAAGCTGGAGTGTGGCTAGCAGGCAGCTGAGGGTGGCGTCATGCAGGGAGACGGAGCTGCAGGAAAGCTGGGGACAGAGAACTGGGGTTCATGGCCTGTCGCCCTCCTGACACATGCACCAGGTGGCCTGAGAGATGACGGGTCAGCACGTAGCACTGCACACAGTGCCGGGCGTCCGTCCTTTTATATGATCTAGGCGAGGGGGTTGCATTGTTTGAGAAACTTGGTCTGCTATGTCCAACAAGCCCTGGGGCCTGGTTTTCTTAGATGTAACTTTAGACATGTCATGTGTCCCTGTGTCCTTAATTTGGTAAGTTTGCACATGGAAATTTTTTACTATAAGGATTAATTTACTTATCAGTTTATGCTTTATGATCATCTGCACAGCTGGTGATTATTTGGTTGATAAGTTTAGTGTGTGCAGTATCTGATGGTTCTTTGTTCCCTGCCCGGTGTTGACGGTAGCCGATCATCATGCAGGAGCCCCAGCCCGAGAAGGCAGAAGACCAGGGCTTTCAATCCTTCCAGAGAAGCTACCCGGGGCAGCAGAGGGTGCCGAGCAGAGGGGACCCTAGAGCGGACAGCACGGAGGGAGGCAGGGGAGCACAGCGGGCCCACCCACATAGCCAGAAGATGACCACCTGTGGTGCTCACTCAAAAAGCTCGTGTCTCACTGCCCTGCAACGCCAATCCCGTGAGTCCACCCCATGACCCTCTCGTGTGTCTCCTTTCCTCAGGGGTATTCTGTGACTCCCAGAGACCCAGTGCCACCTCCTTCCTTGGACATTTCCCCGTTTCCAATAATGTCCAGTATTCTTCCCATTCATCCGGAGCTCCCCATTGAATGCATACTTAGGTTTTTGCCTTGAGATTTAGATATGTATGTAAAGTGTCTTCACTCTGGCAAATTTAAGATCATTAGAGGCTGAGACTGTATTTGTGTATTTTCTAAGAGCATTGCTCCTTGCATACATAGAGAAAAATGTTTGTTGAATATTTGAAGTTATACACATTACTAAGATTTTTTTTTTTTCTTTTTGGTGCTGGGGATCGAACTCATGGCCTTGGGCTTGAAGGCAAGCACTCTAACCGCTGAGCTAAATCCCCAGCCCAGTTTTTTTGTTTTTCAATACTGGGTATTGAATTCAGGGGCACTTACATCCCAGGCCTTTGTTTTGGTTTTGGTTTTGGTTGTTTTGTTTGAAACAAGTTCTGGTTAAATTGCCCAGACCTGGAATTCGAGATCCTCTTTTTTTTTTTTTTCCGAGACAGGGTCTCATTATGTAGTTCAACTGGCCTTGAACTATGTAGTGTGGCAATCCTCCTGCCTCATCCTCTCTGATGCTAGGATTACAGGGGAGTGCTGCCACACCCAGAATTTGAGATCCTTTTGCCTTTGCCTCCCAGCAAGATTAACCTTAATGATAGGCTTCCTGTTTAAATAAACTGTTCTTCATAGAAAATGTAATGGTAGTTAATAAGACGTGGCGCTAGAATAAATGCTTGTCTTTTTCAGAAAAGTAAGTGATCCTGGACAGCTTGTACTTTCAGTTCACAGTGTTGGAAAAAAAGCCAATGAATGAGACCACCACAAGATGGCAGAATGATATCAGTCTTCAACAGAACTTTGAATTCCAAAACCTCACTGGCCTACACACTAGGATGCCCTGGGAACAGAAGATCCGGTGTCCCCAGAAGAAAACTAAGCAGGAGCTGACAGGGCTCACAGGCTGTCCCATGTGTGCCGATCTCTGCCCTGTGTGTTGATGGGTTTCCTGCAGAGGAACCAAATGCAGCCTGCTCAAGGATCGCTGGAGCCCAGGAGTCCAATACCTGCTTGGGTATCAGAGCAAGAACCTGTCTCATGGCAGTCAGGATGCCAGGGTGTCTGCTCCTCCTCGGCCTCAGGCACCTCCCCCAGACACAGGGGAGCCCTTGGAAGCTGCACGTGTCGACAGGGTTTCCCCACGTGTCCCTGCCCCAGGAGCACCCAGGTCCGTGGCTCTGCAATGACCAGGAAGCAGACATCAAAGGAGTCTGAGCTTGGCTCTGGGTCTTGATGGCTGGGTGAGATGCATTTTGGCAGGATTTGTTTTGAGGAGCAGCCAGGCTTTCTCCCCGCTCACTTTCTCCCTGAGAGCAACCAAGAGTCCCAGGGCACCTACTCAAGAACAACCCAGCCTCTCCACAGACCCTCCAGGGCTGCCACCTCCTCTCGCTGTGTACAAGTGGCTCCCTTTCATTTGCAGTTTCGCAGCACCACCTTATTTTCAGTGTTGATGTAGAGCACTTTGCTGAAAAGCTCTTGGCAGTGGTTCCATGAAGGAACTTTTAAAAATTTAATTTATAAGCTTTATTGAAATATCATTAACATGCAATAAACTGTTTATTGACTCACAATAAACTATCCATTTAAAGGAGATAACTAGTTCAATTTTGACATATGCTTACACCAGAAGTGTCAGCAAAACCGAGACAGTGAATGACTCCACCCCCAGAAACACTTGCCTTGTGTTTCAATCCTTCCCTGCTCTCCCCTAAGCAACTGCTGACCTTTCAGTCACTGGTGATACATTTGCATTTTCCAGAGTTTAGTATAAATGGAATCATATAGTATGTACTTTTGAGGTCCGAGTTGTTTCACTCTCCATAATCATCTTGCAGTTCCTCCATATCATTATGTTATCAGGTAGGTTCCAATATTCCTGGGTTCTTCCCCTCCTTGAGCAAAGAATTGAATGAGGGGGCAAAAAGTACTTCTAAAGTTTTATTTAAAATTATAGAGAAAAGAAGAAAAAGAAAGTCGTGCGTAACAATAGAAACAGTAAACTATGTACCAGGCCTAAAAGGCACGGTAGGGGTTACCACGAAAAAGGCATGATAGCAGTGGCACTGGGTACGCAGACACCAACTTCCACAGGAGGGTAAAGAGAGTGCTCCTTCCCTAGGGGTGCGGTAGAAAAGAAAAGGTGTTTGCTTCTAGTGTTGCTTCTGTTTATCCACGTAAGAGGGATGGCCCTTGAAACTGGCACCTCAGGCTGACATCGGGTCCAGGCCACTCCCCCAGGGCTGGTGTAGGGTCCAAGCCATTCCTCCAGATCACGTTCCCTTGCCAGCCAGCCTTAGCCATGCCCTATTCCTACCTCAGTTACATGTGTCAATAGTTCATCCATTTTCATTGCTGAGTAATTGCAGTATGGCTATTTCACTGTATAAGTATTTCACTAGCCCATCTTTGGACTGGTATCTTTGGGCTTATTATCTAGGATTGGAGTGAGGGGAGCCTATGGTAGGTATATGTCCAAAACACTGTTAAACTACTTCCAAAAATGGTTCTATGCAGTGGGGAACTACTCTGCCATAAAGAAGGATAAACCTGAGTTATTTGTAGGAAAATGGATCAACCGTGAGATCATAATATTAAGTGAAATTTATCAGACACATAAGTTTAAATAATGTATGGTTTCTTTTTTTTTTTTGGTTTTTTTGGGTTAAATTATGGTTTCTTTTATATGAGAAATCCAAAATATACATAGAAAATAAAAGAGAGATAATAGGAAATAAAGAGATAAATACTTTTTTTGAGATAAATCTTTTGCAGAACAAAAGGGAATCGAGAGATGGAGGGAGGGGGAAGGGGGGAGCAGAAGGGAATTAAAAAGGAAGCTCCCCCCCCACTACTACAAATTATACAGTCAAGTTTCCCACATTTGGGGAAATCGAAGGGGTCAGCACATCCGGAGTGCAGTGGATGAGCCTCGCCCTGGGAAAACCACCTTCGTGATCATGGTATCTCCCCTGCCAGGTAAGTATAAGAAGCTGTGTTCTGTATGTGTACCAGTTCCCAGGAGGAAAGTAATCATGTACTGCAAACATGTACCAATAAAAATGAAAATTAATTAAAAATCGTTTCATCACTTTATACTCCCATCAGCAGTATATATTTCCACATCTTTTCCAATATCTTTTAATTTTAGCCATACTCATGTGTGTGAGGTGGTGTCTTGTGGTTTTAATTTGCATTTCTCTAATGTCTAACACCTTTAAACATTTTTAGTGTAAGTGCTGCCGAAATGAGCACATTTTTTTTAATTTTTTTTTTTTTTTTTTTTTTTTTTGGTTCTGGGAGGTAGATCTTGTTTTGTCTTTGGGGGGAAGGGGTGGTGGGAGTCAAATTCAGGGCCTTCTGCTTGCAAGGCAAGCACTCTAACCACTGAGCTAAATCCCCAGCCTGATAGGCTTTTTTAAATTATGTTTTGTACTTCCCCTAAGAAGTATAGATAATCCTTAAAATGTTTATATTTATGGTTGAGCTTTTGGGGAAGGGAGTGGCTCACTCATCTCCTTTGTTTCTTTCTAACTGTATTACTTCCACGCCCAGGGCCTGGTGTTAATGGCAAGTGTGTGCCTGGAAAGCACTGGATAAAGGTTAGAAAAATGAGGTTCATGGAACCTTCTGTACAATCTGTGCGATTTGCTTGTAAATCTAAATCAATTTAAATTAAGAAGTTTTTGTTTGTTGTTTTTTGTGTACTGGGGGTTGAACCCAGGGCCTTTGCACTGAGCTACATACATTCCCAGTCCTTTTTCACTTTCTTTTTTTCTTTTTCTTTTTCTTTTTTTTCACTTTTTATTTTGACACAGAGTCTTATTAAATTGCCACACTGGGGCCAAACTTTTGATTCTCCTGTCTCAGCTTCCCAGAATGCTGAGATCATCTAAACAGCTAAATTAGATAGAAATTAATATACAGTCAGAGAGGGACTGGGCCCTCAAGGAAGCCAGCACAAAAAACAGAGACATCAGAATTGTGACTGGAGGCAAATCTGAAGACAGCAGGACCTCAGGACAGAGATGCAATAGCCAGGCCTGCAAGATAGCAGCAATTTGAGAATACTGTGTAATTAGCACCACCTGGACCAGTAAATCCAGCTACGCACCAGACCCCGGGTGGGTGACCAAAGCCTCTTGACCCATCCCTTCCAAAAATGCCTTTGTTCGTTCCATGCACCCTTGCTATGTGCCTTGCTTCCCTATTGGACCAATATTAGCTAAGCGACTATACCCGTAATCCTGTTGGTTGATTGTAGTCTGACCCACGTTGTACCCACGTTGTGACTTTGCTGTATAAACTATCCCTGACACAGGGCCTTGGTGACCACCCATTCAGGACCCCTCCCAGAAACCCAGGAGCTATTCTTCCCCTCTCTATTTCCAATGAAACTCTTAACTTCCTCCTTTGGTTCACAACTGCCTTCCTGGATGTTGTAAGACCACGAACACAGCACATTTGACATCTAACAGTTCGGGAGTTATATTTCTCCTCCATCAGGATTACAGGCTTGTACCGCCATACCCAGCTCATATTTTTAAAAATTAAAGTATCCAGTTAGGAGCATTGTTAAGGAAAGTTTACTGAAACTGCTACAAAACAACACTACATTCTAGAAAGCAACATCCACGTTCCTTCTGATCTTCCCAGCGGAAACATGACCATTAGCCTTCACTCTTCTGGGTGCTTGTATTCGGTGGGAAGTTTGTTTATTTTTTCAGACTGTAAAATGGCCTTTGGATGGCTCCATTCAGCAGGAGACTCCATGTTTGGGCTTCTCCCTCACCCTGACCCTTCTGAATGCAAACATCCTTCCAGGTCTTCCTCCTCCTCCCAAGCCCAGTCGGAGATAAGAAAACAGATACTGAAAGTTTCTTCCTTCCTAAGAGGGGGTGGAGGTGCTCAAGTCTTTTTTTTTTTTTTTTCCCTTCTTTTTTTTTTTGAGACAGGGTCTCACTGTTTAGTTCAGGTGGGCCTTGAACTCACTGTGTTGCCCAGGCTGGCCTTGAGTTCGAAACCGTTCTCTTGCCTCAGCCTCCTGCCTGCTGAGATAACAGGCATGTGCCACCACCATGCCCAGCTACTGTTCTCTGAGTGCACAGCCCCCTGGTGAAGTGCAGGCTGCAAAGGCTCCTCTGCCTTTGTCCCCGGCTCGTG